>JAUKWC010003115.1:0-20859 GCA_032356245.1 Endocladia muricata | reverse complement strand
CTTTGAACACCTTGACATTATTCTCTTCATGCCCCATTCCGTAGCGAACATTCAGACCCGTCCTACCCCTTCCCTCCCTCTTCACAAGCGTGACTCTAATTTGCAGCAGCAAAAACTCTCACCAGACGCGCTCTACTCCCACATTCCACATTTCATATCCCGTCATACTTGTTCCGCAGGCGTTCTTCCGCGTCCTCAACAACAAAAAAAGCCCCATCTGCCACAAATATTTTCTCGCTTCACCCTCTCACTGTCATAACGCCATCCATTCTGCCAACTGTCCTTTTGCGCTTTCCCTGTTCCCGCGATCAAACCATCCCCAACCAATAAAACACCCTCTTTCACAGCCCTTCTCCGATACGCCTCCTACTCCCCCCCCCCTCCCCCTCCCTTTCGAATTCACTCATGCATCCTCATCTGCTCCTACTCCTTGCGCTCCCCCTTGTCTTCGGGCTGCGGGGCGCGCACCCGTCGAATGCGACATCGCTCGCTTCTGGCGTCGTGTGCATACCCCGCGACTCTCCCAGTTCTCCGGCACAGCGATTCCCCCCCGCGCGTGTCAATGACGACTACTGCCATTGTCTGCACGGTGAGGATGAGCCTGGTACGTCTGCATGCCCCGGAACCGTCTTCTGGTGCTCGAATGCGGCAACCCGCCCTCGCTCTGTGCCGTCGTCATGGGTGGATGACGGCTCGTGCGACTGTTGCGACGGGTCCGATGAAGCGTCGGGGGATTGTCCAGATACGTGCGCGCAAGATGCTGCAAAAATGAGAAGAGAGGCCGAGGAGAAGACAGAAGTTGTCAGGCAAGGTGTGCGAATGAGGAAGCAATATGCCAAGGAGGCGGGGAAAGGGGTCAGCAAGGATCAGGAGGAGCTGCGACGGGTGAAGAAAGAGCTCAAGGAGGTTGAGGAAAAGTTGAACTATAGGAGAAAACTTGCTGATGGGCTTAGGAAAAGAAAGGAATATGAGGAAATGCTAAGAAAGGCAAGAGAAACTCCCTGGCAACCGCCACCGGAAGAGAAGGAGATTAACGACGCTGGCGCAGCAAAGTCTACGATTGAAGAAAATGGAGCCCAGGAGGCGGATGCAGCAGATCAGGAGAAAATTACGGAGGCCGTGGAGAACGATGTGGTGGACAAGGAGCTGGATGTGGTGGAGGAAGGTTATGAAGAAGTAGCTGTGGATCAAGCAGAGGACGATCTTGATGACCGCGATACAAACAGTATGGGTGAAGACGAAGATATGGATCACGATTTCATCGATGATGACAGTGACCTAGATGGCTATGATGAGAAAGGCATTCACGATGATGGGGAAGAACCAGTAAATGTTCATGATGACCGTGAAGAGGAGGGCACGGCTAAGGATTTTGACGTCGATACGGTATGCGCCGGATTGGACAGCAAAGGTCCTAACGCCATTGCACGCCAACTCAATCTCGCCAAGGCTGCCATGATCTCAAAACTTCGTCGCTTCTTCCCACAGGTGTTTTCGAGATCGAGCGATTCCAGTGACGGCTCAATAGAAGATTGCATCCGGAAAGCCGATAGTTCTAAGTGGGAACTGCAATCCGAAGTTAGCACTCTCAAGGAAAAGATTAAAAAACTGAGTCAGAAAGAAGACATTGATTATGGACCAGATGGCGCTCTACGGAAACTTCATGGAAGTTGCACAAAGAAGACTATCACCCAGTATGAATTCGAACTTTGTCCATTTGATCTCATCCGACAATACGAGCATGGATCCGCTATTGCAAATCTCGGACGTTTTTCCGGATGGAACGTGGAGAACGGGAAAAAGTTGATGTCCTTTACAAATGGTGATTCGTGCTGGAACGGACCCTCGCGAAGCACGCAAGTGGAGTTGCTCTGCGGCACTACCGAGGATGTGGTTAGCGTAGAGGAACCGAACAGATGCACTTATAAGATGCAGTTCCAGACCCCGGCTGTGTGTGAAACATCGACCGCCGAGGCAATCCTAGCCACTTTCGACCATGAAAGTGCAGATATAAAGCAGGAACTCTAATTCAGGCGACCTTGCGTAAGTTCTCGGCTAACACACACTGTGCACGATAGAATGCCCTCGTTGAAGTTGAGTAAAGCGAGCTCTTACTAACATACCAGTTGCGCACAAAGCGGAACCACCCTATCACAGCTCTGCATCGACACAGAAAACTGCAAGCCCGCGATGTTCACGAAATATCGGGTGTTACACTAGCTTGCTCATCCAGCGTCTGCGCTTCTGCTTCTGACGGCGGTAGCACAGGTTTTCTGTGCTTTCCAGTATTCATGTACACATTGGCAATCAGAGTTGAGACGCCCACCAAAGTTGCACCGGCGCATACCGTGGCGAATGTTTTGAACGCCTTGTCCGCCAGGGATGAAGCTGCGGACATGTTAACGTATATCCTGAGCAGTGTCAGTGGCAGTAACCCACTCAGGGTGGCGCGAGACTAATGGGCCTCTAACCGCAGATGTGGAGAGGTATGGCACTTGTTCTAAACTTCCCAGTTGTTCTTCGCCAGAAGATGGATGAGTAATTACCAAGGGCAGGCTCGACTGTCGAGCGTCAGAGGACTATACAGACGATGACGCTCGTAATATTCATTCGAAGATGAATATGGGGCTTATTTTGAAAAAATTGGGACTGCCCTTTTGGGCACCCTACCTTTATAACAACAAAACTAGCCAAACTACCAATTTCGTTGGTATTTTTTGGATGAGTAAAATGAATAGTTCCGTGGTCATAGCCTTGTCTCGATCTGTCACCTTCATGCTGTAGCATGCCGCCTGATGTGGTGATTCCTCGTACCATGTAATCATCTCCTACATTGTCGATATGGGGCGGTTCGTGTATAGATGACCAATGCCATCTCAAGCTCGCACACCTGGACATGTCTGAGTGGTGCTCTAGTCATGACGGCGCAATTTTTTGACGGCGCCTATTCTACGAACAGCCTTTTCACAACTACTACTTCAGTTGTTTTCTGATGCTACGTTTTAATTTGTCTGTCTAGTGCCGACGCCTACCATCGGCCTCAAACCACACGCCACACTTTACCCAACTCTCTCGTAGATACTGCCCCCCCACATGACCGACAGGATACAGGAATTTTGAAGAAAGGAACATGAACTACATTTGTTAATTTGCCTAACCACAACTTCCTTCCACCCCTCATCACAACTCTTCTTATCATTTAACCGATGCACGTTGCACGCCATGTTCTCGGCTGCACAGAACGTCGACTACACGCTAGCGCCCTCGGGGCTATTTTGCGACAGTCCGGATATGGGTGCTCTCTCAGCACTACAGGTTCAACAACCCTCACTCCTTCACTTTGCCACTTGAACTGGTCTCTGGAGAGACCAAGCTTTTAAACCTAACGGTTCAACTTTTACCTCCTATGTACCTAAACCAATCATATTTTCTTTCATTTCTGCCGCTTCTTGATAGCGATCATAGGCCAAGATGACCTTTGACGCTAATACAAGGCCCTTGTGGAATCACATCAGGCGTCAGATCGCTGCTCTCAAGGTTTTAGAGGACATGGGCGAGTGTATCATCGACCTTTTCAAAGGGGTATTGGAAATGCATCCATACGATGATAAGACACCGCACACTGATGCAGCTGAAATTAAGCTAATGGTCCATTATATACTTCCTGTACCGCGAGGTGTACTGGATCGAAACTCTCATACACTCTCGCTATTCACCACCGTCATTCCTCGTGACGTGGCCTGAATATATGGATTTGAGGATATCCCGGAAGATTTTAATACGTCAGTGGGTCTTCATTCTCTAGACACCACCACTAATAGTATCATGACCCATGTATGGATCGCTCAAATGGGTGATTAGACACATTGACGACGCGGAAAGCTGAAGGCTACTAGAAGGATTGCGAAAGCTCTGCAATATTTTTCATGGACAGGGTGGACGTAAACGCAGCGACTAGCCCCGAGATTAGGGGATGCATCGACCCACTGCACCAGTCCCAGATGCAGGACTGTACCAGAGACATCGCCGAAACGTAGACCCTAGCGGCACTTTTGAGGATAGCCGTCGTCGCAATGATTGTTCCAGTTTCGAAATCCACTGGAAACTTGGGAATCATTGTATTAGGGGAATCATTCATCAACACACGTGTGAACGACTCATAAACGAAAAATCCGCACTTGATAATGTAGCCGACTTAGTCAAAGGTATGAAGGGAGAACTGATGCTAGTCGAAGTGTCAGGTCGTGATCCTACACTGGATGATCACATCAACGATGCGATGGACACCAAATTTCAAGGAACCAAGACGGATGGGGATCTAGAGCAGTTCGACTCACTCACTCTTAGCAGGGACAATTCCAACGGGGAATCCGAGAATTTGGCGAAACATTGGTTCACACTCTCTTTCGACAAGCACTCCCGATAATCAGTCAGACGACAGCGATCGTCCCTCGGAATTTCGGTACGGCACCGGGACATAAACATGCGGTCTAGTCAGTCAAAGCGTGGATCCCCGTCTCGTAGCCCATGTATCTACCACCACAAGTACTCTACATATGTTGATTGGTACGACACGAATGCATCCGCGGTACACACAGCTTCTAGTGTCGAGAAAGATTCGAGACCGACCTTCCGAATTATGCATTGATGTTGGAGCCTCGAAGTCAGTGGTTGGAGGCGCGGAGCTATCAAGGTTTTGTAAGTACATGCGTATAAACGCTCTAAGATTGCACCACTCTCAGAATCGCCTCCGTTTTGCCGACGCTACTTGTGCATCTCTTGGGCGTGTGATCGTCTGTATCACGACACCATCATATATGAACTATTTCCTTGTGTCCCTCTATGTCTTCCAAGCAGAAGTCCCTACTCTGCTCGGGATGGACGTGATGAATCGCGAATAGGTGACCTCGATACTGTCACAAAGTGACTCATCAAGCGAGTCTAAACCAATTACGCGTCAACCGTTTGTTCGAGTAGAGACCTATTGTCCCTACCTATTGCACGGCCAGGACGTGAACGCATTTACATTGCAGTCCATGGCGAATGCGGAACTAAGTTCACTTGAACACAGCTGGCCTATCGACACAAACAGTTCTTCCACCCCACCGCAGAAAAGCTGGTTATCTTCCCGAAACAGTCACGTCCTGGAGATGCAACAACTCAAACTTCCAAGATCTTACAATGTTTATCTGAACGCTGGGACCTCTGCTAGCGAATTAATTCTGCCCCTTCTGGTTTTTGGTTAGGTCTCGGCGCCGAATACATCAATTGTAATGACCCAGTACTGTTCGATGTTATGTACATCAGTGGAAAAGCCCATACTCCATATTGTCTATGAAAGCACTCGATTTCGTGCAGTACAATGGCTACTGGATGCTTTGACGAAAAACCTGGGACCAGAACTGTAGAATATGGGTCAACGATCTACATTGGTCTCGCAAATCGTATCCTGGTTGATCAAGGAAGCACTTCCGGGTTTTTGTTCATCCACCTCGGAACAGCATCTAGCACGATCGTTGAACGTATCAGTATAAGAAGACACGCAATCATGGCAGTTTGAGAGGGCTATTACTGAACCATGCGCTAGATGTACCGGACCCTTCCACTTGCGCAGCCCTCAATCGGTTTGTTGTGTAACTGCACTTCTGACAGTGCGCTACTATAAGGCGCCATAGCATGTGCGCCACTCTATAGTGCCCTCTTTGCAGTACCTCTCGCGCGCCCCTGCGCCTGGCTACCAGGGTTCATATTTCTGCGCGTCTTTATAGCGTCGTACTAACGCTATCGCACGAGCGCATTGATTAGTTATCATTTGCATCCGCGCCCACTAGGGGGGCCACAACCTCTCACATCGTATACGGGCCGGGTCAAACTAGCCATCCCTAACATTAACGGTACTCGTTTTGGCTTAGTATTTGGCGCCCAACTTGTTTTCAGCAGTCCATCTTTTGCCTAACTGGTTGGCAATCACTTGAAGCAACCTTCTTGGTACTCGGCCATCCAACTTTAGCAAGCCCGCTTGATCTAGCCTCCCTGTACCTCCATTTGCATAGGCTACTTATCCCCAACGTACTTCTATTTTTATTCCTATCTTCATCCCTCCCTATCGCGCCCAATCCACCTCCCCGTCAATTGAGAACGATTTTCCCTTCTGTGTTACGGCCTTTGTACTTACAACCCACGCCCGAAGGGCCGTCTCGCGTCATCGTACCACCCAGATCATTGAGCTGTTAGCTGTTCTGACCTTTTGATCTCATTACAGTAGCTATGCTTTCAATACTAAGACCCAGCTCCGAACAGTTGTGGTTTCTTTGTGTTCTGTTTGGCTTGCGACATGATCGCCGCTGTAGCCAGCCGTATGCCGAAGCTGCTCAGAGCGCTTTGCACTGCATTTGGTCTTTCGATCTAGGGCGTCATTTTCTGGGTTGTTTCCATAGACAGATATCACAGAAAATGTCATCCAGTGCACGCCGGAAGACTAGAAAGGCCTCCAGGCCCCAACCAACGCTCATGCGCTACTAAAACCATCATCAAGCCGGATGCTCAACCAGTGTGGCGCCCGTTCCAGTACATAGTGTAACCATTGGAGCACACGAGTGTGGGGCCTCGACCATGCCGATTGATCCCTATGGGATTACGGCGATCTATGTATCGCTTTGTACTCTATAGGAGCGTGTCATGGACCACCTGCAGGATGTCCTTCGATGTTTCGTGTTCGAGGAAGTCTACGCGCTGCATGGCACATTCCCCAACCTATAGAGTAGTCTCACTGCGCATGTGTCACTGCAGAGGTGCGCGATTCTCCTGTTACAGGCTTTGGTCGACGGGATGCAGCATATGGCCACCTGTGCCCTTGAAGAGATCGGGTCCCTCCTAGTTGACGTTTATAACATTATCGAGGATAATCAAGTAGGTTCGCGGCGGGTCCACCAACAGTTCGGTTGCGTGGAGAACAGACTTTACCGTTTCGGGCGAGGCCCTCCAAGTGCGGAGAGACACCCTGAGATCGAAATGGGCACTCCCGCACGAGGCTCTAATAGTCGCAGATCCCTGCCGTCTCGAAAAGACGGTAAATCTAAGGTAACTCCACAGTGAATCAAAATGCAACGCGGAAATCCAGTTGCGGCGGGCTCGATTCGTCAGACTCCAGCAATCGGGTCTCCCGTTCCTTGCTCTATTCAGGTAGCTGCGAAGGAAGCAACTTCAACTCTGCAGAGCCTTCGGACTCTGGAATGTACTCTACGCATAAGCTGCAGAGCTTGTCTCGGCCGTCGTCACGATCGTAGCGATCTACGCCTACCCGTCGTTCGGACGTTGCAATCCAAAGGAAGGGAACACGACTCCCAAGAGTCAAATATCGACGTCCCAATAACCATCCGTACGAACGCACCATATCGTACAGTACCTATCACTTGGCGGATGTATCCGACGAACGCGCTTTGCGGCCGATGGGAAAAGTCAAAAACGTTATTCGGCGTATGGACCTAAAATTTTCAAATAATTCGACTGACCGCATAGACCCTGTTCCGATATTTGGCTTCCTCAACAGGGTCGTGGAGGAAGCGGAAATGAATGAGATCAGCGAAGATCAGGCGTTGTCGGCTTGACTGTAGTCCCTGAAGGTGAAATTGCAGAGATTGTTCACGTCCGTGACGGACTTCATGTTGCGAGGGCTACATGGTATAGCGTACTACTCCGAAGGGATGCGGTTTTTCCTACATTCCTATGATACTTTTAATCACAGCCGCCAAGCCGTTTTGGAAATTTGCGATGTCCGACAGGAGCCTAGGGCAACTCAAGAGGAATGAGGTACCCGTACACAGGAAGCCGAATCTCGTCACGGGAATGTTCAATCCCCCGATGGGCCCACTGCAACGTTTGTGGATGCCCTCAACACGACTATAGAACCCTCGCCTCGAGGTTCTGAGAGCAGAATCGCGGAGTACAACTCATATGTGTCTCCGAAATTGGATGCGGTCGCTCACCACATGTGGTACAAAGTCTAGCAATACCCGTCTTTTACTAGTCGTCCTGTACTTACAGGTTTAGTGGTACTTTAACCAGACTTACACCAGGTGAAAGTCCAGGTGTCGTATTAGTAGACTCATACTTACACCAATTAGACGCCTAGGTATTGGGGTACCACGCCTCGATTTTCTCCATTTCGTAGAGCTATGGGTCTACTATGAGTACAATCGGACTTCCACCATATTGACGTCCAGGTCTAAAAATGTTAATATTCGCACCGCAGTTGTGGAGAGTCCGGTCTAGTAGCAATAGTCGATATACTGCGGCCTGTGCAAGTCTATTGCGCAATGGCACTGCATGGTATACTGCGATGAATGGAATTCTATCTCTAGCTCTACTCCACTACAACTACACTTCTCGCAGTTTTGCACGCCGTTTTGCTCTGGCCAGCACCTACTCAAACTAGATCAGGCGCTCCCTACGTATGGTGAATGTCCAGTCTATTTTGACGAGTTATTTGTAGTGCGACATATGCACTATTTCTAAAGTTTTTCGACGGGCCTACATCATCATCACCAACCTGCATGATCACTTCAAATCTGTTGCCTCTTCATGCTGACCGAAGGACTTATACCCTTTACATTCCATCCTACTCGCTATGTCTCGCCACTCTCCAACCACACCACGTACCACGCGCAGCCTCAATTCCAGCTCGCAACACCACGCTCTACAATCACCCTCACTTTCTTACCCCCTCTACCTACAACGGGTCGCATTCCCCGCATCGTATCGCGCACCTCCTGTTGGGACAATCTCCAACCACACCAAGCTTGCCATCCAGCCTCCGTTTCAGTTCGCACCACCACACCCCCCCATCACCCCCACTACCTCCCCACCTCCACCTCTAGTGACCCGCACTCCTCGCATCGCATTGTGGACTCCATGTTCTGGAATTATTCAACCACACCATGCGTCCAACCCAAACGCTTCACTCCCATGCAAATACCGAATCAAAGTCGTTCTGCTTACGTACACACGCCGTCTTATTACAAGAGCATAGAAAAAATTGGCCTGGTATGGTTGGTCAACATCAAGGTACCCTTGGGGGTACGATGCGGCGGCGTCACGAGTAAGTTTGGTTTCAATATGGTTTGTATGAGGTTCTCACAACCCACAGTCTCGTCGCCGTGCATCGAAATTATCCTAGGCCGTACGAACGTTTCAGAATCTTTCAATTACGAGTATCATAGTATCACTGCATTCTGATTGTCACCTCTCGGTATTGTAGCCGTCAGCGAAGGCATGATAATCCCTTGTGCACACAACCAGTAGCATGCGTGTGTGTGGAGTGGTCAGCCCGTCCCGTCTTCCAGCGTGAGCATTTCTGCGTCCATGAGACCTGTTTTAGGTTCCACAGACGCGAAAGTGCTGTCGAGCGGACCTCTCATCTTGTAGTTAATAAATACGCGACAAGAGATCCTCCGGCAGAAAAGGGTGTAGCTCTGCTTACTCCCACTTCTCCCGTCAGCCGTCCTGATTGCCGCTATCTTAGCCCATGTTCAATATGCAGCGCAAGTTCGGGCACTGCGTGTATTGATCTGTCGAGGCACACTCGCCTTCCGAACACGACCAAGGGTGTCACTTCTACACACAGCGATTGACCGAGGTCATCTTAACTTTGCCGCAAGGTTAACCTGGCCGAGAGCATTTAGTCCACTACGATGATAATGTCCCTTCCGATAACGCTCCGGCGACTCTCCTTCCTGTGCTCCCATTACCCTGTCACTTGGATGGCGAATCGACGACAAGTAAGACCGACCTCATCATACAATCAATCAGAGTTTCTTACGCCGAAATGGAAAGGAGTGCCGGTACACCCGCCGTCGGTGAGACTGTCTCTATCGGTAGGGATTTCCACTTCTATCCCGACCGGTCTGGAGACTGCATTCGCTCTTGAAAAGAGTGTGGCTTCCTGACACTCACTGCTTTTGATAAGAGCCTTGACCACCAGGGCTCCTCTGCAAGTCTTGCGTTGGACCACAGCGGTTCGTTTTTCGAGTCTGGCTATTTCCAGGACCTTTTCTACATGCTTCGAAGGAAAACAGCGCATGCTCACACAGAGTCTTGCTACTACCGCCCTTATGGTGACCCTCTACAAAGCAAAATAGATCTCCTTGTGCACCACCGGCAGACCATCGTACACCGTCAAGTTCGTGAGTACTGTAAGGAAGAAGCTACGGGTAGCGAGTTCGAGGGTGTCATCAAGGACACCGGGTCGTCGGTGAACCACTCGTATGTATCTTAAATACAGATTTGTACTGACAAACCTGCCACTAATGATACGAACGGGGCTCTCGTTGGGTACCTTGCGCATCTCACTGTCCTCAACCTCACTGCCACTTTCCGCCAAGGCTGCTTGAGTCCAGGGCACCCCGTCGTTGGATGTCTCTTTGTTCAGCTCTTCCCCACCATGAACGCCAGAGACTTCGGAGTCATTCGCCTTTCTACGACTACTCGCGCACTATAGACCAAAAACTCCAGACTGTACTCCCCCCTGCCCTCTTCGCTACCGACTTTTTACGAACAAACCCTTGTAGGACTGACGTGCTTAGATGCCTGACATTGCCTTCAGTAATGTCGCCCATTTCTCACCAAGTACTGTTGCAACATACCCAGGGTGAGGCACCGTACCGACACCGGTTCAGGCACAGACCACGGCCAGCCCTCTCACCGTCGTAAGGTAACTTCAAGTCTTGTCAACTCGGCCATAGAATTCTGCCGCGCACCGCGCAGTCCATCTTCCATCCTCGCAACAAAACGGGCGACCTCGACGCCGACGCCACTGCTCATGTATCGGGGAGCAAGCCAGCTCAAGCACAAGCCGCTACCGCAAAGGCGCAATAAACCCATGAGAGCTTATTCCTTGTGGAGGTTGCAATCAATTCTGGAAACATGCCCCGTCTCTCAGCCAAGTTATCGTCTTGACATGACCTCCATTGTCGGTTTCGAAGCGCTGCACACTTTCATACTCGTAATCGACAAGCCAATCGAGACGTGCATATATCTTAGGCTCGACTCCCCTGTCCCACTTGCAGGGAAAGTCTCCTCCGCCAAGAGCCCGTAGCCGTTCGAACCTATCCGCACTGATCTCCCTCTCGCAGCCGAGACAATTCCGGTTGCCATTGAGATGGACCTCTACGTTCTTGTCCTAGTCGTCGACTTCTCCGGTCCAGAAGAAGGATGTCGCCTGATCCGAGTCTATGCAAATGAAGGAGTTGGCGGCACGCTGCAGGCCAAACAATACAAGTCCGTTGATATGGTGGTTTCTATTATCGCTGAAAGTGTGAACCGTTGTTCTGATGAAGCTGAATCTGAGCCCCTGGCATTGAGTTGCACTCATCACTGAGACATTATAATACTCAGCCCGAGACAGGGACTGAATGAGTACTGGAGCTTCACCAAGCTTCACGACCTAGAAGAGCAAGTGAATAGCTTTAAAGCCTCCTTGCTCCACAACGTTTAGGATCACCACCTGCCCAAACTCAGGACGTTCAAGTTTGACTTCCTCGCCTTTCTTGAAAATGACATCCGCATTTTTTGAGGCCTTCGAAATCTAGATAAAGCCTTTTATGAACACGCTCAGACCATATTCAAGCAAGACTACTGTCGCACCTCCCAAAGGGGGACAATCGGCAAGGATGAAACCGTCCGCCGAATCCAGAACTCTGAAATTCTTGCTGCCTTTCGTACTGGAGTTGTGTTTGTAGCATGCTCGCGTTCAATCACGACCTTGTACAGAAGTCTAAGTGACAAGCACGGGGCGCATCTTTTCAGAGAGAGCTTTACATTGAAGCTCTGGGAACTCCCTCACTTCAGGACCCACCGTCTCAGTTTCCGGAAATGGATGCGGGCGTCCACCCAGTGCAGTAGCCTAGTACACCTTCCACCGATACTGCACATTTTGGAATGCCACGGAACGCTGACTTCTGTAGCATTCCAAAATTCGGAGATCGCGTAGTCCAGCGGTTTTTCGCATGGACGCCGACTTCCAAAAAAAAGTTTTGAACTGCCAAGTCGACTAAACGCCCGTATTCACTTCTCGAGGTTCAATTCCTGGTAAAACGGCCGGCTCGTATTGCGAGTTTTGCGGTACACTGCACTTCTGCATCTCACCTTACGTACCTCAATGTCACATGATGTCCCATAGCCCGCCGCACATAGAGAAGCTTACCTTGTACCCTTCACACTTTTACTTGCGTGCCGACGGGTTTGGGTCCACTGTACTGAAGACCCCTACGCGCAGTATGCGCCAACTGCGGCTCCCGGAAACTGAGCATTATGCTCGATGATCCTCGGCTGCACTGGCTCACCCAAAATCTTCCGGACGTTATACGGCAAGAGATGATGCGTAGAATTCTGCGCTGACTTCTCGGACAGTATTGTAAACGTAGAGGAACGTGAAGAAGGACTAATATGTAGTTCGCCAAAGACGTCGCAGATTGCACGAGTGCTGCCGGACGGCACCAATTTAGTGCTTGCCAAATATAGGATGTCTAACTGCATCGCGGGGCTCGAACTTAGTAGTTCTGGCCTTCGCATTGCGCTCGTGTAGTTTAGCCTGCTTTGGGCATCGACCAGCCACTGCTTAACAATGAGCGCACGAATTCATACATCTGGCACCGGGTGGTATGCGCCGAAGTGTTGCCGATTGCAGCGCAATGCTGAGGCCTATGGTCGAGTCGGCATCCACTCGCCCGGAACAACTTTCTCCTTGCACTGTACGGCGACGTATCCGTAGATGCACGTGGGGAGTAGAGACACCAACAATTTACGACATTCTTGCCGTAGCCGTGCTACAGTTGACCATCGCAGGACGAGGGGCACACACTTCTGGTGCTGAACAGGTCCTAGAAGTATCACACGAAGTGTAGAAACAAACTAAACGTCGAGTCGACGTCAGAGAGTGGTTGTGACCGTGTACTTCGCAGCGTTGAGAATTAAGTAATTTTTAAGATCGGTGGGGTGCCACTAATGACAGGGGTTGAGATCTGCCCATGTGAGAACACATAGGCAGATGCATGTTATATTTCGGATCAAATTTCGCACATACATCTGCCCATGTGGTTTTGAATTTGTAGATATCGGCCCCTGTCACAAGTGACCCCCCCCTAGCCTAAATTTTCATTACTTCTCGGCTCGCTTTCTCTGCTATAGTGGCCACAAAATCGCCCGCTTTTCTGTGCGACCTTTCTTGCGGCTGAGCCAGAGTGTTTCTCAGCTGCTTTAGTGTCGCCTGCTCGCCGGAACTGTTTCTCGAACTGGCATTTAGTGTTTCCGTTTGTGTACCTCGACGCTATTTTGAAAGATACTACCATGTGCTTAGAAGCCAAACTTAATCCTGCAGTTTGTGAACAGCTCCGCGCCGTTCAGAATCTGACGCGTCGCACAGATCGTAACGAAGGTCAGTGAATGTAGGGCTTTCGGCGACGTTTCCCCTCGATCCTCGACAAACCCCATCTTTGTGCCTCGTGCTCTGCAAGTACCTCTGTTTCGCTCCTCCTCAGCATCAACCAACTACTGAGCGTCATTCAGAAACCCGGCCCCACAAAATAGTGCCGGTACTGTGTGCACCACATGCCTCGAATCTTCTCTGGAATCCGCCCGCCTTTCCACGACAAGGGCTATGCGGGTGAAACGTTCTTTGTGTGCCCCCAAAACTACCCCTTGTAGATCTCCTCCCTCTCCCGCGTGCGCGCACACATGTCTGTGTACAGGAGCGTCCCAGAGAAGTGTAGGATCGTCTCTTCTTTCGCGAATACCCGGTCCGCAAACATGCCGAGTTCCACACCTTCGGACTTCAGCGTCGACGGACGTACGACCACGCACCTTGGTATTGCTCCCATGCCCCGTAATGCTACCGGGTCTTGCGTATCCGCCAGGGCGTGGCACTTCGGCAGCCAGATGTCCGCCGACGCCCGTGAATAGGGCAGGGAAAGCATGGGATCCCCGGCGTAGTTTCCAATATACTCAACTATGTAGTACGGTAGATATTGATACCAGGGACACCCAGCAGAAGCATCCGCAGGGTTGCACGGCCTCCTGGCAGACTCATTCCGTTTCAAGCCGGCCAAGTACCCTGCGGTGAGCTCCACAACCCGCAGAGAGCCACTAATGTCGCACGCGGTGCTCACAACGCTTTCCCAAGACCCCTCAACCATGCTCGGTAGAGCTCCACTGACGCATTCGTTATTGCTGTCGCACCCCACAAAACGGGGGTGTCTCGGAAGCCCTAGGCATGCTTTTTTACTCGCGCAAGTACCACTAAATAAGTCCGCCACAAGGTCCCCCGGTGTCGAATACTGCAGGACCGGCTCGCGTATGTCCTTGATGCTCTTCTGCTCTGGTCGAGGCATCTTCATGCAACTCCCTTCGTTAGCTTTTCACACCGCCTCTCCGGGCTCCCACCACTGGATTCCTACCATGCAGCTCGTCCATGCTGTGTGCGAAGACTGCACATAGAAGTTGGTCTGGAGCCACACCCGGGTGACCCGCACAGAAAGCGGCGCATTCCTGCGCGAGAAGTTTACAGCTCATTGCACGGCTGAGGCGTGGCAACGTCCTTTTATACGGGTTTTCTACGTGTAATAACCTCCAGCTCGGACGTGAACCATCAGCTGGTCCTCCACGTTAAAGAAGAGGTCCCCCTGCCACTTCCCCCTCGACGCACCGGCCCCGTCACTCACTTCGTCGTACACCTCCCGGTTGTAACGAGTGAGGCGCGAAAGCCGCATGCCGAATTGTAGACCACTGCAGAAAATGATTCTGTGGCCGGTTTTAGTAGGTAGTGTCACAAATATTGGAATGGACCCGTCCATGTCCTCGTGGGTGAAGATATCGTTGGCAGAGCTGTCCGCACCCCGCTAGCTTCTGGCGTCGAACGGACGGTCCGTCAACAGGAGCTAATCCTTGCGCTCCAAGTACACTCGAGTCGTCAGCGTGATGATCGAGGAGGACGTGAAAAGTGCAGCTGTGAACACGGCAGTCCGACTTCATCTCACCGAGCAGCTCTGCGAGAAGTTCGGTCGACGGATTCACCTCGGGGAGCGACTCTTCCGATACCTACTTCGGCAGTGGAAACGGGCTAATGCGGTTGGCTGGTTATGGTGCTTCAAGAAGGGGGTCTTTCGGCTCTGGCACCAATGGGCTGGGAGTGGACCTGAAAGCCTTACTAGCTTGCCCCATAGAACTGTGTGCCACAACATTTTCTACTTCATCGTTGCTCCCCTGCAGGTCCAGGTCAATCTATTATTGCAGCCGGGAGGACAAAAAACGAGGAGGCTACGCGGATAGACGCACGCTGGGAGTGGTGTTCGACAGTGTCACCCGCGGACGACGACGCGTTGTTGTGTCATCCAAATCGGCATCCGACAGCTCCGGGTCCATCTCGACAAGCTGTGAACAGGCACCATCATCTTCAGGCGCTTCACTCTGAAGTCTCAAGGCCTCCCGTGTATCCCCACTGAAGTCGGCAAAGACCCTTGGCAAGTGGTCATCGCGCGACTCAAAGCGGTCCAGATACGGCCAGTTGCTGCGGTGATTGAAGTCGTAGAAAGCTCCGTTCGTGACGATGGCTTGCAAGTTCGATAGGAACAGACTGGTAAGGGCCCGCATTGATGCATCCTTTGCAGCAGTTCGGCCCCAAGCTACCGTATTGCTCGAATTATCCTCCACACTAGCTACCCCATTCCCTTGCAGCGTGGTCTCCTGCGTGATGGGTGCAAAGCCATCAGAGCGTGACTTCAAAGCCGGAAAGTGCTGAACGCACCGGCGAAACGGAAAGTAGGGTCCAACCAACGCCTCGCACTCCGAAACTCCAACTGGCTCCGCGACCTTCGTCCACGCCCGAGTTAGCAGCTTGACAGCAAACGCAAGACGATTTCCGAATTTATTTATCTTCTTCAAAGCGAATATACGTTTGCTGTTGCGCCTCGAGTATCATCCAGTGATCGCTCGGAAGAACATGGGAGCGTCGAAGATTCTGGGGCGGCCAACAAAAAAGGTTCCTGGCAGAACTACTTCCCGAACCTTGCTGACCTTAGAGAGAGTGAACTTGTTGCCAACAATGAGGGACACGTCGTAGGCCTTATGGCTCAGGGCCGCATCCACGATCTCCCCAGTCCTCTTGTCTTTTCGGGTCAGCAACACGACTGAAAGCGCTACGCGCACTATTTGCTTCATATGCTCGAGGCCCAGCTCGCGAGAGACTGGCCCATCGCTGTTGACAGAATTGCGCAAGTCGCTGCCAGGCTTGCTTTGCTAGCTCTTCACTGCGGCAATTTCCATGATCGCCATTGAGGCCTCATCGTCTGCTGCGATGACAAAGTGCAGGAAGGTCCAAATGTGGAACTTCTTGAGGTCAAACTTCGCGGTTATCTCGGATGAGGAGAGAAATTGCGATGAAGGCAGGCGGGCACACGCCAGCTGCCCTATCCCGACTAAGTTCAGCAGACGCCATAGTCACAGTGCCGCGAGAAACGAAAAAGGAAAAGAAACCGAGGAATGATGGGGCCACGAGGAAAGAGGAGTAGAGCGTCGAAAGCGAAGCAAGGAAACCGACGTGGATAGAAGTACGAAGGGGAAAGGCGAGGACGAAGCAATGAAAGCAGCGGAGACCGCGTCGATATAACGGTATCACGAGTGTAAGAGGTGCCGTGCTGTGGGAGCAGGTGTGTGCCATTTATGGTCCGGACAAAGAAGATGGCGAGCAGGAACAGGACATGCTCATGCACGCTCGGGTTCCTTTTTTGTAACAGCAGTTACGAACAATGGCGCCCCCTTCACGAAAATTGGAAAGATAAGTAGATTGTTTAGGGTGCGGGCGGGTGCCACTGATGACAGAGGCTCGGATCTGTTCGTGTGAAAACACCTGAGCATATGGATGTGCGACCTTCAATCTGAGAAGCAACATACATCTGCCCATGTATTCTCGCATTTGCAGATCTCAACCCCTGTGATTAGTGACAGCACCGAAGTCTGAGTTTTCGTTACTCTCTGGAGTGCCCATTCGTAGGCACTCAGCTCCTGCTTCCACTCCTGCAGTTGACGCTTATGGTACTTCAAACATCCGGAGGCACTCTCCGCGTGTCCATGACTTTGCAAGGTCCCCAGCACCAGTAGTAGCTGCTATCTAGGATTTGTACTGGTCAGTTCACGACAACTCCGACGTATTTTTCGAGTCTGTCGTTCTGACCAAGCCTCTGCCTGTCCTATCCTCTCTGCGGCGCAGCTCTACATCGATGGCCCCGCCGGACAGGGTGACTAGAAGGGCTGTTCCGATGCGAAGATCTCGAAAGCGCATCCACGAGCAGCAGGAGGGGGACGATGATGTCCCGGCTACGCCTGTCGCTGTGACTGAACCGAACCGCCAGGTTAATACAACTTAGCGGCACCTAGCAAGAAGGTTCACCGGGGTCGTGCAGCCCCAGAAAACGCCGGCGCCGTCTCTGTTCGACCCAAAACATGAACAAGCCGATGGTGACACTATCCAGACTACTCACGGTGCTGCTTTAATACTGGCAGTTCCACCGCGGCGTGTTGCCAACCAAATACCTGCTTGTCGTGCGCCTATTCGATCTGACCGCAGCTCGAACACAGGGAGCTTCACCGTCTCGTCTGGACTTACGCCCGCTCTGCGCGTCCCCACGCCTGGCACTGCCACCCCTGTCCGGTTCCACATACTCCGCGGAGCAGGGAAAACTCATCGTTCAACCCTCTATCCCCCTTGTGCGTCGGGAGTGAGACCCTCTCGTTCTCCACCTCCGCCCATGCCATGACGGAAAAGGGTTCAGAATTCAGCTGTAGCTCGCTGATAGTCGATCTCTTGTGAGCAGACAGAGGATCTGCAAAGAATGTTTGTCGAGCAGTCGAGCAAGGTCAGGGTGCAGGAGCAAGAGATTGATCGTCTGAAGACGAGTGTTAAGAACTACAAGGAGACGGTACGGCACGCCGATCAAGAGCATCTTGAGGTGCGGGTGATGACTAGGGCAACGCTTTCCGATTTCCTGACACAATTTGATTGAGAGTATGTCAAGCGCGAAAACGAGAGCCTACGCGTGACTTGCGGGATTTCTGGTGTCACCCAGCCGGCCATATCGCGTGCTGGAGCTGGACGTGGTCAGAGTCGCAAGCATATGACTGAAGTAGGGGCAAAGTACATTGGTATTTCCAAGAGTATCGGGAAGCAGATTCTGCAATGATGCCACCGCCAAACTGCTGAACTGGACCGAACAAGTTCTCTTACAGTCCGGTCTTCGGAAGGTCGCAGTGAGCCTTGCGCGGCGGGGGAGCTTTCTGCGGACGGTCTGAAAGGTGTCGTGCCGACTCCACCGATGGTTCTTGCCAATCATGAGGAGTACTGGACGCGTTCCTACTACGATGAGGGGACGGATCTGGTTGTGATGGTGTGTGCAGAGCATGGCACCGAGGACTGGTCATTCTTATTTTTGGTCGCCGACTCCCGCCCCTAGTACAAGGAGGCTGTTTCGACATGCTATCCTCTATGGCAAGGATAGGGCAGACAATCTCTGACGTGATGGCCGCGCGGAAGAGAAACGCTATGGCCGAGCTGTTCCAATACCTTGGGTATTTCTTCTTGACGTCGTGAAAGACCACGTTTGCATCGGAAAGCGAGCGGGCGGAGCGCTCATTTCAGGTGCTTCAAGCGCAGGTGGGGCTGAGGAGTTCAGAAGTGGAGCAAAGCACTTCAGAATTCTCATCGTGGCGACTCAGCAAGGTCGCGAATCTAGAAGACGGAAATTACTCTGTACCGAAGGATGTTTGTGATCTTGAGAAGGGTGACGTACTGTTTGGAAACTCTGTGGGGAGACATGTGCTTTACGAGTTCCGAGAGTACCGTTGTCAACAAGATGGGACGTCCATGTACGGGTCTATTATGAAACCCGCACGCCTGGACGCCTGTCTGGCAACAGTGGTATACTGCCTCCAGAATTTTGAGGGCCGTCGCGGCCAGCGACAGCGCATGTACAGTCTGAAGTTTTTTAAGCACCTGCGCTTTGCACCCACGCAAATACTATGCAGTATTTGCAGCCGTTTATGCCGTATTGTTCCGCACGAGATGTTCCAGTATGGTTCTACTGTTGAGGGGGCGCTGCGTAAGTCGGGGAATGAGGGGACGGAACGGTATGGTGAAGAGGATGCCAAGGATTACTTCGCAGGCACCCCTGGAGTAGCCACAAACGTGGTGAAGAGAGGTTCAGGGAACAAATTTTATGTGGCGGTACGGAAGATGTGATTTTCGGACAACGTCTCCAATATGCTTGATGATGCTGCCGATTTGTACGTTGCACTTGCAGACTCAAGCGAAGGAACCTATGAACTTTCCAATGGCGCGCCTCGCCCGTGATGGATCCCCACGATAACTTCAGATTCTCCTTCCGCGCGCTGTTGTTGCAGCAGAAGACGAGTAACTGTGGACGCAGAAAAGAAAGAGAAGGAAGGAAACCGTACTTGTACGTTCCGAGCTCACTAAATAGATTATAGTTTTCTCGTGACTCTAATTGTGGTGTAGAGAGAATAGCGTCTCCGTTGGAGGGGAGAGCTCAGGTAGGATCGGCTGTGCATCAGGGTCTCTGAAGAAACTGTTCATGTAGAAACGATGCTAGAGCTAGTGGAGCTGAGAAGTGAAAGTGGTGATGTGCAAATTGGACCGCACCACGCGAGCCGTCCCAGTGATAGCGGAGGCCTTACACAGGCCAAACCAAGGAGAAGCAAGAGGTTGCCGCCATTGTCACTGCATCTCTCGGAGCGGGACCGGATTTTCTGGGCGATTTAGTTTCTCATCTGTAGACCACCGCAAGCAAACGCATTACAAAGTGACATCAACAGCATCGATTGTTGGACTACAATCCACGTACCGGACGAAGGCATAGTCGATTGGTTGCAGTGGTTCACAGCCATGCGTACGTAACAGAGACAGCTCATGGGCCACCCATACAGTGTCTGTGCGCTCTTCGTTGTCAGCGGCCAGAAGCACGAACCTAAATCGCTGCTGTATCGTACGGGCAAATGTGCTATTTGCATAAACGCCCTGAAAAACATGTTTCTGCATGAGGTCGTGTCGAAGGACATTCAGGTGCGGATCATAGTCGTTGACAGAAGGACCGAAGTGGCCGAAAACTTAACCACTTTTGACGATAGTAATTTGGAGATTGTCACATGTGTGGACCAAATGTTGCAGGAGAAGCTCGGTGCGGACAAGGTCCAGCAGCACAGTGGTGCCACGGTCCCCAATCTGGGCAAGAAAAGCTTTGCAGATGTCGGGATCTTCACCACGTTGTGAAAGGATCATCGCAGCGCTGAGGCATCCTTCTTCGTTTCTGAGATGCGATTTGGGGAGGGTTTTCAAGTGAGGGAGCTCGCGGAGGTACATTCTGAAGCCTTCCCTGACACGACGCGCCCCATGCATGTTGTTCGAATTCCTGTCCTCGGTTGTGTGGAGACGCGATAGTGAGACGGAGACGACTTGACTTCGAATGGCAACACGGTTTCCGGAGTGCTGGACTTGGCGGAAGGTGTCGCCCATGGCTGTTGCCCTTCGCTTGGAGGTGTGGCAGTAATCTTGCTTGAATGCAGTGTGAGCGTGTTAATGAACAACGACGTCTAGATATTGTAAGCCTCCGAAGTTGCGGGTGTCATCTGCGAGGTGAGCAGGAAGATGAAACTCGAGGCTCTTGAGCCTGGTCGGGTGGTGGACCCCAAAGATGTGGACCATGGAGGCTATAAACTTATTGACTCGGTTCTCTAGTTCGTGCTACTCGGCGAAGCTCCAGAGGTTCTCTAGTCCATTTCTCGAGCTGAGTACTAAAATGTCTG
>JAUKWC010003004.1:0-20873 GCA_032356245.1 Endocladia muricata | reverse complement strand
CCCCCCCCCCCCCCCCCCCCCCCCCCCCCCCCTCCAATCCTGCCCCGTCGCCTCACCCATTGCACCATGCCACGCCCGCTTTCCAACTTTCGCAAGACCTTTCGTCGCGCAGGTCGCTCCATGTCCTTCCACCGTCCGGCCTTTCCGGAGCGCTCGGACCCCGACCATCCTCCGCCCGACCCCCCGCACTCGTCCGCCTCCCTTGCCCCGCGCCGCTCCTTTCTCACCGCCTCGCGCTCCTTCCCCAACCTCGCCCGCCTCGTGGAACGCAACGCCCCTCCCCCGCCCCGCCCACGCCCCTCCCCCGCCATCGGTCCTGTCTCCAACACCCCCGACCCGCCCCCCTCCAACCACCCTCTCCTCGTCCCTGCACATCCACCATCATCGCAGCAGTCGCCGTTGCAGTCGCCGTTGCAGCCGCCGCGACCTCCTTCGGCCACCTCCACCTCCTCCACCATCACCACAGACGCCTCTGTGGGCCCCTCGTGTCAGGCCGCACCGCCCTGCGCATCCGCTGTGCCCCCGCCGCCCTCGCCGTCTGCGCACCCCACGGAGAGATCCCTGCCTTCCCCGAACAAGCCCTTTCTGCGCCGCTTGTCGTCGTCGCAGCGCCTGCCACGCATCTCCCTGGGGCATCGCACGCGGTCGCGTATGTCGCGCAGCACCAGTTTCGGCGATGCCCCGGGGCGCGCCTGGTCAACCGGTGCCCCGGCAGGCTCCAGTCGCTCCCTGCTGTCGCCGCGCTCCAACACGGATGATGCGTTGTGGAGGCGGCTGCGGCGGCGCGAGTCGCGCATGAGGAAGATGCGCCATCGTGCCAACTCGTGCAGTGATTTCGAAATGGTCGAGGATTCGCTGGTCGAGATCGGCACGCGGCTGCCGGATCGGACGAATCGCGTCTCCCAGGAGGACGTGTTTGGGAGGAGAAGGGGTGACTTTGCAAGGTCGCTGGACGGGGGTTTTGAGGTGTCGAGAATGTCCGTGCTGGCGGGGGAGATAGACTGTCGTGAGCGGGAGGCGGCGGCGGAGGAGGCAGCCAAGCAGAGGGAGTTGAGGACGTTTTTGGAGGGATCCGAGGGTCTGGAGAATCCCGCGAGACGTGAGTCTGGTGAACAGGAGGAGGAAGAGGAGACAATTCGAAGCATTGCCAAGGCAATCGAATCCTCAAAGGGGCGTTTGCGGCAGAGTGCAAACATGAGTAGAGCGTTCCGCGCTGTGATCAAAAGCGGGGAGGGACTTGTACGAAAGCGCGAGCTCATCGAGGCAACATTGAATGGCGACGGCAGTAAGGATCCGTCGATGATCATTTTGCTGGATCCGGAAACGTGTGATCCATCCAATCTGCAGCTGGAGGGTGTCAGTACGGCTTCTGATGAGAGCGGGTCGCTTGAGACCGTTGCCAGTGCCAACATTGTTCCTTCCACCGCGACTCCTCCCACCCCAAGTCCTGGGTTCAGCACGAGCATGACAGCAAAGCAGTGCGCAGCTACTTTGGAGACACTGTTGCGGGAGATGTGTTGCCGGGTGTCGCGATACGCCGATGTCGAGGAAGGTATGAGGAGGGTGGTCCGGCTCCGTGTTGTCCGTTGGCCTCCCGGGACAAGGCAAATAGACCGGAAAGTGAAAGTGATGGTAACTGTACGCGAAGAAGACCACATTCGCACTTCTGTGTCCTTCAAGAGGGTATTGGGGTTGTACAACAGCAAGGATTCGCATGTGCCGCTGTGTATGAACATACGGGATCGTTTTCGGAGGGAGTGGCCAAAATATGTTGAAGCTTTGTATATCCGTCTGCCTGGTTCGGCTGCTCAACACACCATACTTAACTAATAACTGCGGATGAGGCAGCGTGTCACACCACCTGCACATAGGGTAAATGCTTGTTCCGTCTTTCGAAAGCAACTCATACGTGTGTTTAACACGGTAGGACTGGTTTGCACTCGTCCCCGCTAGTTCAAATAGGACTGTTCCTATTTGCACACGATCAGTGAAGCTTAGACTCTTTTTCTTACCCCAGTCAGAAGTAAGTCGATCGGTTCCCTGATGCATGGAACTATGGACACCGGGAACATCGGTTTTGTCAGAGTAGTAGGTGCGAATTTTTTCTGAGTGGTTGCTCTGAAAGTAAAGTATTGACCTGACGCTCCGCCGTGTGTTGACGACTATTTTAACGCCCCTGAAGTGCTATACACATGCGGAACGGGGATGATAACGAGTTCTGAAAGTCGCTGCAGGCCATGTACGGAGCAGTTTGAAGTGTTATAGTTGCCCTCTCGACGTTTGGGAGCGTCTCTGTCGACACCTGTGTTCCCGAGATGCAGTACAAGGGGTTGCACACACTCATGTACGTTACTGGGCTTGTGCAAACGCACACATATCAGGCGTGAGTCTAGCAAGGTATCGCTTCTAAAGTCTTGAACGGAGAGGCTGGTTGGTCGTTTTCTCGCTGGCAGGTACAGTAGGACGCCCACCGAGCATAGCGTGAACCTGGTACAAGCCAGTACGCAGAGAGCGTCGCACGACTCTTTTGTTGCGCACAGACAGGCATTTATGATTTGCACGAGTTGCGGAACAGTACGTTCCCCCGTAGTTTGTCCCTATGCAAAGAATGACCTGCCGGTATCTGTAATCCAAATTTACAGAGTACAGTCGCGTATCGGGGTTTCCCTTGTGGCATTATCCTCTTAACGTTGTAAGCTGGAATGAAGGTTGTTCTGTACCTTCACGAACGCGCTGGAATTCATTCAGCTTGTACTGTACCACAGTATTATTGAGTGCTGTCGTCGAAAGAGCACATGATACTGTACTCTCCACTTTGTGTGCTGGCGATAGCTGACTTCAAATGAGGCCAATACGAACAGTAAATACTTCTTTAATTTATGCAAGTGCGTATAATGCCGTTGCCAATTGACAGCGAACAGACAAATGCCCAAAACCAACCGGGAATTCCATTCCACCACAGACCGTAGGCATTGCAGAGATTGCGAGCACTTGAGTTATGCGCCCCAAAGCAAATTGGAAATATCTTCTTTACTCGGACTCTTGACACTGTTATCAGGCAATACACTCAGACCAACACTTGCTAATGGTTATTGTTCACGATCACCTAAAAGCACAAGTTTCTTGTGTCGAAGAGTAAAGTGAAAACCCACAACGTCACTGTTATCATAACGTCAATATTTTTCTCCTCAAGTCACACTGAAAGATACGTAGACTACATAAGTCCATAGACCTGGGACGAAGTTTCTTGCGTTAGAAATCCCTTCTCTGGTTGAATGAGGCAGGGTATAATCAACTCAATTAACAAACGATACATTTGTGGAAGAATACGGACATCAGCGCGTGCACCTTCCTATTCAGCAGTGTACTCATCATACTACTTGGCACCTTGCGTGGAGACTGTATAGGTAGGAATGGAAAGAAACTGAGGTAGAAGAAGGACATTTGTGGAAAACGTCCTGCACGACAAGCTCCGGCGAACCTGGAATATGTCGAGCGGAAAAACAGAATTTGTCCGAAGAAATGGTACTAAGCTGTGCGTGAAAGTATATCCTAATGCAAGTTGGTACTCACAAACCGCATGAGACGTCTGACGAAGCCATCTGAAATTGCTGTTGTTGGCATGTGCACTTGAGATTTACTTCCTGTTTGAGAAAAAAACGTTCGTCATCATAAAGGCCGACGGACCAAAACCTAAAAATTAGACGTACATTGCGGCCATGTACTCTTGTGGAGGGTCGAACTCCAGACCTCCAGCATGTTAGGCTGGCGCTCTAACCAACTGAGCTACAAGAGCAGATGCATCTTTGACTACTCATGACTTCGGCAAAGTAATAATAAGAATACACAAATCGGTTAAATTGTCGTAGCACCTACATTCGATCGTTTCGAGAAGAGGCGTCGCCGATGTTGCCGTTTTAGGATGAGCGCATTCGTTGGAATACAATAAGTATAAAATGACATACTGCTCGGAACCAAATTTCGTCAAAATACCCGAATCACTTTAGTTCTCTGCGCGATTTCAGATCATGTTGTCCAGCTTCAAAATGACCTTTCTTTCTGATGACCACTGTCCATATCCACGCCAGTTCCAGGCAACGTCTCGCATTCGGCCTCTTGAATCACAACGCAATGCGAAGCCCAGTCAATTCAGTTAAAATATAATCTGCATCAGTCCTGCAGACCCTTTTCTTTCACGAGGCATTAAAACTATGATCGTTTCTCACGTCAGCAACGTTCTGCCTCCTTAGCCTTTTTCTCTCTTTCTCAAAGTCCTCTGATCAAATAACTGTTCACTACAGCTTTGGATGACTTGACTTTGTCTACGAAATGCATTAGTTGCCACCCCATTGCGATTCTCCAATAGAACCTCCTTATATTCGGATGGATGCGAGTTTCTCTGTGCATACGACGAGATTCGGTGCCGTTCGTAGCCATTCTCTGCGACGTGCTCGTTGAAAATTGTCATGATATCATCCCTCGTGACTAAATTTACTGGAAAAGTTTGCTTTTGGGGGCGATGGTACTCTCGATATTCATTTGTAGACGGGTCCAATACACAACCACAACGAGCGATCAACTTTTTTTTGGGTCTCCGTCTTCCCAATCATGAGTGAGTATAGGGTGTTTAGGCTCGGCCCTCGGGCATTGGCCATAGATCCTTAGATCAGAACTTAACAAATAACGCATCAACTCGGCGCAACAGATCCCATCTATGGTGATGGTATTAGACTGTGTGATAGTGTGACTGCACGATAGTATACGGTACGCCTACGTAGTCGATGGAAGTAACGCGCCCGTCCGCGATATAGACAAGCTTTAGAAATGTGCGCAGCCCGTGCGCGACCAATGATTTAAGAAGGTACCTTTAAATCTCGAATTGAATGCGACGGTCCACCTCGCCTCATACGTAGTCCGGCATCGAAAATGACGTCCTTTGCTTAGTTGCTGTTCTCGGCTTTCGGGTACGTTAGAGGGGTGTAAAATTCGTGACCGACGGCCACCTCCACCACCGTTTTCGATACTGGGCCTTCTGATTGGCTGGGGCAGCGTCAGTAGTCAGGGTTCTTGTGTACATTATTCACCATCTTTACACTGAACTTGTGGTATTCACGGGTATTGAAGCTGTGAGAAACACCTACGGTATCTCGGCATGTCCTCTGAAAATTAGTGTAGTTGAATGCTCGTATAGTACTGTAATTGATCTATCATGGTAGAGTCTGCTTAGGGGCTGCCATTCTAGTGAGGCTCGTACTGTACAGGCGAAAGTTTTGCGTGTTCTGGTGCTCAAGTAGCCGGGTTTCTTTTCAAAGTCCAGAACATCCTTATCTTGAAAATCTCGTCTCATTCGAATCAGACAAATGATTTCTCAGACCTCAAAATCTTAGTCACAATGGCATTAGACAAAAATGTTGTCCGCTGGTTGTACTTACGAAAGTATGCGAATATATGACTGCAGTAGAAGGGTTGAGTATTCATATTGCTCCTTTCTCCAGTATATCTTCGGTATTCGAGTACTGTTGAAACATGTCTTCCACAAGACCAGTAAACAGGGTTGTCACCTCTGCATGCAAGAAACTTGGACGAGAATCTTCCGGTCTCACTTGTCGAAAGATAGATATTTTCGATCTTCTCAATCTGCACTCTAATTTGCGACGAACCTCCACACTGTCATTTCAGTAACGTTCTATTACATCCAGTTGGTCTTCATCAAATTGAATCTATGGCTCGACACAACGTCACATTTGATTGATACTAATTGACTTTGTCGGTAATATGCAATTCATAAATTCGGGTACTACGCATCTCTAGCGCGGACAGCGACTATTCGGCTAGGTCTGCAGCTTGTTCCCGAGATAAATGCTATCTTTCTGAGGAGATGAAAAGCTTTTTGTGGAAACGCATTTCATACTGTTTCGGTCTGAGGATAAGAACAAGAATATCTACACATCCCTATTCAGCATACCCAGCATACCCCCTCAAACAGATGGAGACTTGACAGGAAATACATCCGATTGTATTAATCTATATCAGCTTTGACCGTGGTGACTGAATCAGAAGCTATTCTTCTCTTACAGCGACAAGATTCCACTTCGGAGACCGAAATCTCTACCAGGAAGAGAGTTCCCTCGTGTCTATTGGACGTTCGGAGTCAAATGAGGCCATTTGGCTGATATAACGCCACGTTTCGAGTCCAATTATTAAATCGTTACGGTTCTTTTAACTTCTTTACTCTCGAGGGAGGCCCTTAGGCTTGCGACGGCTCGGAAATTGAAGAGCTGTCCAAACTGATAAGTAGAAGAAGCAAGATTTCTACCAAACATCCGTACGAGTCCCCACTTTTTGAAAACTATGTCTTTTGCTTCCGACCTCAGTCGCAATACTGGACTACAGTTTATACACGCGTCTGCCTTGAAAAGTCCGACCCGAGTGTCTCCGAATGTATTGGGGAAGTAGAAAGACCCAGGAAGCATAAGAAACCGTCGGAGACGTCAATGAATCCAAGGTCAAGGGCAAACACATGACCAATGTTCATGTGCACGGGGGGGTATACTGACGGTATCAACTTCGTATGACTGCAGCTGGCAAACATCGAACGAGAAGAGAATCCGGAAAACACCTCTAGAGCAAGGACTAGAACTCCTCCTTCAGGTGGCATTATGAATTGGAGAGTCAGTGCAGCAACCGAGGATCCGCTATTGACATTACCCTTGTCGCACTCACGCACGAATAAACTCAAGAAGTTGTGAGAAGCTCAATCGAAGATTAATTCAGCCCCTTTAACGAGGTCAATAGAATAGATAGAACCTTCACGGGATTGACATCGTGAACAAATGCTTTCATTTGGAAGAAGATCTGCCGTAGGGAATTATACTGGTGCAGAATCGGGGTCAGAGCATAATATACTGCTTGGAACGAGATTCGTCGGTTTTGGTATCCACTAAGGCTTGGTTCTCGGGATTTCGGCTGTCCGACAGCAACTATTTTTCTAATTGGGACGAAGTAAAGGTCAGTAGGACTGAAAACTCTGTGTCCGTGAAAAAAAGAGATGGAGGAGAGTTCTCCAGCGGAAGAGGGTAATCGAATGGCACAGACCATAACAGTATTTCCAGAGATCGACAACTATTTGCGATGTTGAAATAATCGCTCTCTGGCGTGCTCTGCTGGGCGCAGACGTGTGCAGTCGCTTCGACGCGTGCGACGTAGTCGTTTCAGAGAAGCAGTGCTCCGAATCATCGGAGTTCATGACTGGTGAGGAACCCAGAAGCTCATTGAAGATCAGATGAGAATACCTGTCCGTGCGATTGGAAGATATTGGAACTTCCATCGAAAGATAAGCGGGCACTCGAAGCAAAGTAGTACATCCCTTACTATTCACGAGTGATGAGCACTAGCCAGGAGAAAGAGGCACCCAAGCCTATGGTCACAAGTCATAAGAGAGAAGGAACCGACATGGGAGAGATTCCTGACATTGAGAGCGCAAATCCCAACGATAGGTGGTGCCCTGATGTTCGCGTTACGGACGACTAGAATGGCGCTCGGCAATATGTCAGATTACAAGAAGGAGAACTGCTTCCGAAGAAGGGTTAGCATGAACCTACAACCAGGGCGATTGCGTCTGTACGCGCGAGCTAGATGACTTTTGATCTGATTGCGCACAGCCATTCGCGGGTGAGGAACGGCATATAGGTCGAAGGTCGACGAGACAGTAGACCTGTTCATACCAACGAAGCATAAGCCCCCACAGCGCTGGATGGGCACCTCACATGTAGACTCAGCGCTATCACTAGTATATAATCTGAATCTAAAGTCTGTGCCAACAGTTGGCGTCGATTCAAAAAATTTAGAAGAACCGTGCAATATGTGTGTCCAGAATTATTTATGGCTCAAGTGAGAATAAATCAGAATAATTAGTAAGAAATCAAAAGAGTTAGAGGATTAGTTTATCGCAATGCGACTGGTCCACCAGCCACGCAGAGTATGCCATATTCGGTAGTCGGCCCTGGCGGCCTCCTCAATCTGGGTCAATGCTCATTAGGCGATATTAGTCCCCAAAATCCACTGCGCTAAACCTGGAAGGTCATCGGTCAGCTCATCGAGAATTTTTCTAAGAGTATCTCCACTGGATCGTCGGCCCATTTCGCCTCCCTAATGGTAGTCAACGTACAGAGGCGACTGAGCTACATGGTTGTGTGGAAAAGCAACGACCTGGGAAATATACATTTTCACACAAACACCAAAGGGGCACCGTTCTGGTTTTGGAGGTTCTGGTTTTGGTGAAGAGATAAAAGCTCTGCAACCGTCGCTTCTCTCAGAGTAGTATTAAGAGCAGCAAACAATTGTGGTCTGCCAGTTTCGGTGGTGTCATGCTTCGTAATGGTTTCGATCGAACCCATGCCTGCATGGTATTGAAAGAATCCTGAATTAGAAATGAGGTCATGGGTCCGAATGGGACCTCAGCGGAAGGTTTTGGTTCTGCTATTAATGGTCATCCAGCTATAAATGTTGAAAACTCTCGGCGCACATTTGTAGATGAAAGTATGTCCGGAATCTAATGGCTGATGAGGAACTGGACTTCCGTCAACCCTCTGCATTTGACATTACTCGACTGGAAGCTTAAATGCGAAAATGAACTAAGGTTTCCTTCTTTTGGTGTCAGCGGTACCATAATCCGTCTTCAACCGATAGCGTCAGCCGAGTACGACGTCCACAGACACTGCGAAAGCAGCACGATTGATGGGCCTAGCGATCGGTCTATTCGAAAATGCATGAGCAAATAGACGTAGTCCTTCACATTTAGTCTCGGAAACTGGTCTGCCCGTGTATTTGCACAAAAGTAAAGTGTTCCCCCCATTATTGGTGACACCCAACGAACCTCAAGTATTTCTTCCTTCTGAGCCACACGAAAAACACGTCTACAACCTCCCTTCAACGTTGACTCGCGCTTTACTGTTTTTCTACGCATCATATGATAAGTATGAGCCCTATTTAGTACAAAACGTCGGTGACACTCCTCCTGCAGGGGTCAGTCATTGCGTGGCTACAGCAAATGAGGCTCGGACGGTTGGCATCTGGGCTCCCGTCATCCTTCCAAGGATATTTAGCCATGAAGAGTAGCAAGAAAGCTGCTCCATATTGAAGTATGCAGACTAGAGTGTAGGTTTTACCATTGTAATGGAATTCGAATCACTTCATCATAAGCTACGCAGTGCCAGATGTATGAATTCATGCGCGCCTAGCCGACCTATGACGAGACGATGCGTCGAGCAGGCCATAACATGTAATCGCAATGCGAAGGATAGAAACACTATGCTCGAGCCTCGTGATACGTATCAACATCTAATTATTAGCACGTACCAGACTGAAGCCGTCGACCAATAATTGTGCAATCTACCACTTATTACACCATCTGAATGATAACATTCATTCACGTTCCAACATGGCTACGGTATCGTCCCAGAAGTCAGCACAGACGGTTTCACCATCTCTCTTCCCGTACAGTGTCAGTATATTTCTGAGTAAGCCAGTGCAGTTGAACATCACTGAGCATATTGCTCAGTTTTCTAAGGGTGCAAATGACACATGGTAAGTGTAATGGTCTTCAACGCAGCGGCGCCCGATCCTTTGAAGTGAGACTAACAGTACGGATTTTCTACATTAAACTTATCAGCACGAGGTAGGCTACAGGTCATCGTGCGCCGCTGAGGTACGCCAGGTGAGAAGTGGAACTGCAGTGTACTGCACAACTCGCAGTACAAGCAGGGCGTTTTACTGCGAAATGATCTGCGAGTAGTGGGTGCGGGCATCCACTAGACGCAACAGTTCAAAATGATTTGCATTTGAAAGTCGACAGCCATATATCCCACCATAGCCCTTCACAACCTCAACGTCTTGGAACGCCATGGAAGTCAGCATTACATGGTATTCCAAAACTTGCAGTAAGGCTGGAGGGTGTACTGCACTACTGCAACTGGTGAACGCTCACATCCATTTCCGGAAACGTAGACATAGTTTATTTCGAATTTGGTCTCTTAGGTATCTTTACTGCTACTTAACTGGATTGTCTACAGTCTACACTTGTACTCAAACGGTGCATGCTAGCCGTTGAAACATGGTTCTGAACATACATGCACGGCATGAGTATACTTTACTGTAAAGTAGGTTACCCGGTAAGCAAGCGGTTCACCGTAAAGCACAAAATTGCGTGGCAAGCATTTGCAGGCTACAAAAATGCCTCACAGACTTCGAATTCCCGTCGAAACAATCGAAGTCCGCTTTCACTACAACCTGGAGCTAGAGGCAAACACAAACGGAACCTCTCCACGAGGCTCTACAGCCTCTATGGTATGATTCTGTGACCTTCGTGTCGTTGACGCGTAGCATAAGGTTGTTATCATTGCCAGTAGCCCTGTAACATGCGCGTGCCAAGCTTCCTTTGCTTTACAGGCTACAATCTCCGTGCATCTGGAAATCATCTTGGAGGTTCGGAACCTTATTGTCATTGGAGATGTACCATGAAGTCCAGAAGCTGAGAAATGTCTTAACAGCTTTTGTCCGTTGCGTAGCTTTCCCCGATGGTTTCTTGCGAATCTCAGGACGAAGTGTTCCTCGTCATGACCGGATCTACCGGGCATGCCGACATTGCGATTATGTATATCTATGCATGTTCTGAGTATCTCATCAACGCAACTGTATTCAGCCGAACGCAACATCTTTACTTGGGTCCAATCTTTTACTTTGGGCGGGCAACTCCAGTGGAAAAGATATTAATTCATGCAGTATTGTTCACCTGCGCTTGTTTTCTCCTGGGTTTCGACTACTTGTCTAGATCTTTATCGTCACTGAATGCATCCTCTGATCTACCACTCCACCCGTAAGAACTCGTTGCCTATAGCAGCTGATCTTCCAAAATCTGGGCTTTAGTCGAATTGCGAACCCCCAACATATGTTACTACCTCGGCTACTTTTGCATCCATTCCGTGCCGAGGTAGCTTGGAATGTTGTCGACAGTCGAACATATTCGTGTTTTGCCAATAGCAGACTTTTCGGCATTAGATAAACACAACTGTAGCGGCAAGTTTCCTTATGTTTTGGGCGTTACATTCTACATGTCGCCCGTACATTGACTATGAGATGCTTTTGCAAAATCACTACGGCAGCCAACCTCGCCGTGCTAGTCCCGCAAATCTCCGACAGGTCGAAGTCTTGTTTAGTTGGTGAGATTGCAGTCTTACGAAGAATTGTGGCCTTGATGCACAACTGTGAAAGGCGTTTATTCATATACGCAGAAATAGTGCGCTAGTAGCCGCCCTCTTTGCACACAGAACTAGTTTGCCTCGGACAGAACAGAGGCGACGGCGGAGACAAGCAGAAAAGGCACTGCAAATTTACCTGATCTTCCTTGCCTATCACTTGACAAATCGCGATGTCCTGATTTAGTTTAGTCCGCATTCCATTCCCCCACGACACCTGAATATCTTCCTGCAGTAGCCTCCTGTACGTGCCATTCCAGCAGGTCTTGTAATGGTACATTATTGTGCAAAATGAACCCTGTTTTTGGAATGTGAACCCCTGTGGAGGGTTCATTTGTGAACTCAGTATTTTGAGGTCAATGGATTAGGGTTGGGGGGTTCGGGGAATAGGGATTGGGGAAATAGAGGTTATCTAAAGGATTAGGGGATCATGTTTTGCGTATAGAGGGGGATGGAAAGTACATGCGAATTACTTGAAAAAACACCCGATTGTGCAGGATAAATTTTTCTGCGTTATCAGCTTGCAAGAAGGGTTCATTTTGCTGGTAATGAGTGTTTGCAGGCACGATTCACCGGGCCAATCACAGGTACACTTGTATCATAATCACATCTGCAGATGCATGCAGAGGAAGGTTCAATTAAACAACCTGCTTCGCATCCAGAAAAGATTTCATACAATATGGCAGGTTTTTTGAAAATTTGTGCGTGAAGAGCAACCGGGAAGCGGCATGGATCGACGTGCGTGTTGGTCTAACTTAGTCGCCGTTCAGACAAGGCCTCCGGAAGCAAGAGTTCTTGTTTAGCGCTCACAGCAAGCTCTTGCACAATGTCTTCCACAGCCATCAGGGTCATTACAATATTTGGCGGCACTGGATTCATTGGCCGACAATTGTTACGCCGTTTGTCACAGTCAGAGGCGGCGAAGTCTTTGCACGTCCGAATTGCCTCACGAACTCCTCCGAGCGCGGCCTGGCTACAGCGTCTTGCGCCTCGGCTCGGCGGCAGCACCGCGGTCGAATGCGATCTGGGCGACGCTGGTCAGGTATCCACAGCTCTTGAAGGTGCTACCGATGTCGTCAATTGCGTCGGCATTCTGTTTGAGACTCCTTCGAAGGGTATGACCTTTCGTGCAGTACAGGAGATGGGACCAGCGACTATCTCAGACGCAATTGCTGCAGTAAATCAGGAGCCCCGTGTGGTGCATATCTCAGCAATAGGTGCTAGTGCAACCTCTCCCAGCGAATATGCTCGAACCAAGGCTGCTGGCGAGCATGAAATGCTCAGACTTGCCAAAGAGGGCCAAGCGCACGTCGCAGTACTACGACCGTCGATTGTATTTGGTCCTGAAGATTCGTTTTTCAACAGATTTGCTGATCTAAGCAAGTTTCTGCCCTTTCTACCTCTTGTCGGAGGCGGTTCATCCAGGTTCCAACCCGTGCACGTAACTGATGTCGCAGAAGCTGTTGTAAAAGCTTTGGCGATCGAGGGAAAGGCCCAGGATAGTTTGACCTCCGGCAGTATCTTTGAGCTTGGAGGGAAGACGATACTCACTTTTGAACAACTCATGAAATTGGTGCTTCAGGTGTCCGGAAGGAAGAGAATGCTTGTGCCTATACCGTATTCCGTGGCTAATATGCAAGGCGCTTTCTTTGAGAGTGTGCATAAACTAGTACCCTCGGTCCCTCCGATGTTAACGCGAGATCAAGTTGCGCTGCTAAAAGCAGACAATGTGGTCTCAGTCGGTGCTCAAACGTTTTCGAATTTAAGTATTGGGCCAATGGCATGTAATGAGAATTCCATATCGTATATACGGTAATATGCAGAGTTGTGGGCGGTGGAGTAGAGTATTGTGGAGAGCCGCAGGTCATGTGTAATCAAGGTAGCGGAAATCGTCATCGTACAAAGCGCGTACTTTCAGCATGAGGTCAGTTGTGTAGAGGTTGTCGATGACTTGCTGCGTTGTTCCCGAAGGCGGAAAGTTGATATCAGCATGGCTAGGAAAGTTCTCCGCCGGCCTTCCGATCCTCCCAAAGACAAATTCCACGTCCCTGCTCAAATGCTCCATTTTCCCGACAAAGTCGTAGGGAACGATCCCAAATCCACAAAGCAAGGTCTGCGGCCTCCAGTGTGCATTCATAGTGTCATGGTCATGCTTGAGAAGCTCATCCACAAAAGCGCGAAACTCCGGGCGCGGGTCGTGCTCGATGTCAACCGTGCGCGCATAGTGCCAGCTAAAGAGTTGGGCGAGAAAGCCGCGATACTCGCGATGCACGTACTCTGGATCACTGTTGCGAAACTTATCCATGTAACACGACACAAGTCTGGTGTAAGGGTCTCGGACAAAGACAAAGCGAAAGTAATCTGGATTGGCCAGCAGTCGGGCGGCCTCTGCAGCCGAATAGTCGGAGAGATAGCGCATCTTGGAGCGGAGCGGGGAGTGGGCGGCGGAGAGGTCGGCAAAGTCGGAAAGGCCCTCCCATTTGCGCAGGAGGTACTTCCAGTTGCTGTTAGCAGCCTTGGGAACCGGGCAGAAGATGAGGCGGTTGAGCTCGCTGACGATGATGTTGCGCGCAAACGGCTGTGATGGAATGTCGACGGTGCGGTTGAGAAACATGCGGACGATAGGGCCAGGGGAGGGGGAAGTCGAAGAGGTAAAGGGGCGTAGGCGAAGGAAGAGGGTGGCGCTCAGGGAGAGGAGAGTGAGAGAGGCGAGGAGCAAAGAGAGGTGGAGGCTCACGCGGGTGTGCCACTTGCGCCAGCGGCGATAGCACACGGACGGCCAGCGTGAGTGAAGCATGGGTGGGTGTAGGGGAGGGGGAAGAGGTAGTGAGAGCAAGATTCTGGGGGGATGCGGAAGAGCGAGGAGGATGGATTCGTGCGATTTGTTGGGACTGTAATTGAGTGTGAACGGAGCCCAGTCAGCGACAGACAATGCGTTGTACGAACGTGCATGCAGACTGTTGGTAGGGTGTTCATTCCGAGTACAGTAGGGTGGCAGAGCACCATAGTACAGTAATCGGCCTGTTGGTTGAAAGGACAGGAGAGTCTCGCGGACCCCTCACGAAAAGAGTAGAAATCACCCACCGGTACGCCTCCAATTGGATCCAGTACGCGATGAAACCAGCCGATCATGGGAGATGGAGCACGCATCGTGAAGGTACGAGGGAGTATGAGGGTGCAGAGCTTGAGTAGAACAGTGAAGTTTCTTTGGTAATTCAAGGGAATGGGGAGCCTCCCGTGACACGGTTTCATCGATTCGTTTTACAGTAATCTATATTACAGTCGTTTTGCATTACAGCATACCCAATTCGAGAGTGCTGTCAGCTTAGTACTGATCGTGACCTTTGTGCACGATCCCACCGGTTCCGCATCTTTGCTTTCCCTGGATCCCCAACCCTCAGCCACCGTTTCCACTCGTCGCCTTCCTGCATCCTTTCATCGTCTAGCTAGACAGAACCCCATCCCTACCGATCACGTTCATCCGCACCCTCCCCTCGAAAAAAAGCTCTGTCCGATCCATTCGTCCGCCTCGACCGTCATGCCCCCTCCCTCCGTCAAGCAACAACTCAAGGCCGCCAAGGCCGCACTGGACGCCCACGACTACCCCCTTGCCCTCTCTCTCACCGCATCCCTGCTCTCCGTGGACGCCTCCAACTACCACGCCCTCGTCCTGCGCGGCGTCGCCCTCTCCGCCACCCACGACACCCCCGCCGCCGTCCGCTCCTACCTCTCCGCCGTTGCTCTCCGTCCGGCACCCCCGCTTGCACACAAGGGCCTCATTGACGCCCTCTCCCCCACAGACCCCGATCCAGCGCACCGTCTCGCGCTTGCCAGAGCGTATCTAGCCTTACCACAACCGCGATGGGAAGAGGGAGGAAAGCTGATGTATGAGCTTGCAACGGAGGACGATGCGTTGGTGGAAGAGGCTGCAGAGGCCTTGAGAAGAGTCCGAAAGGAGGGGGAGCTGCAGAGGGTGAGTGGAAGTTGGGAGGAGAACTTTGCGTGGATGGAGGTGCATCTGAGGATGCAGCATTTGGTTGAGGCGGGAGAGGAGCGGCGGGAGGTTTTGGAGACCGGTGGACTTGCGGAAGCGCTTGACGAACTGGAGAGCCTGCTCGAGGAGGCAGCGATTGCGCCCGCGGACGCCGTCGCGGGGCTAGTGTTTGAGCGCGTGGTAGCGCGTTGTGCGGCGGGAGATGCGGAGAAAGGTGTGGCGTTTTTACGGCGTGTGGGAGCGTACGAGGCGGTGCTGGAGGTGGCGGAGATGGGGGGGGTGCCGGCGGGTGAGGTTTTGCGGGAGGCTATGCGCGCCGTGCATGTCAAGGTGTGGGGGGGAGGGGGGGGGAGGGCTCGGGCTGTGTTTGCGGCGGAACTGTTGGAGAGGGAGGGGGTAGAGGCAGCCGAGACAGTGGTGCGGTTGCGAGTGGTGCAGAGGGGGAAGGGGGGAGGAGGGGAAGGGTTGAAAAGTGGGACAGAGGCGATTGTAAAGGCGGTATTGCATTTGCGGCGGGGGGCGCAGAAGCTGGCGGTGGAGGTTGCGCGGGAGGGGCGAGAGGTGGTGAAGAAGGGTGAGAGGCGAGAGCGGCAGGTGTCAGTACTTGGGTTGATGTTGGCTGCGGGGTTAGCGGGGGATCGAAAGTATAAGGAGGCGGTGAGGGAGTATGGGCAGGTGCGAGTGGAGGCGCAGAGGTGGGGAGGGAAGTGGGTCGAGGCGGCAGCGAATAGGGGCATGGTGGAAGCGGCGGTGACGGGGCACGGGAGGAAGTCGCGGCAGACATCGACAGCAGTGGAGGAGGCGGCGGGGTCGGCAGTAAGTGCGTACGGAATGCTGGAGTGTGTGTGGACGGATGCGCTTGCAGATGATATCGACTGTGAGAGAATGGGGGAATTGGCAACGGGGGTTGTAGACAAAGCGAGGGAAAGGCAGGAGGGGGGAGGGTTCTCTTGGTGGGAGTATAGGGTTTTGGACCCGATGTTTGGGACGTCGGAAGTGGAACTCGCGGCGATGGCATTGACGAGGTTGGGTCAAATGTTGTTATGCCAATATGGAGCTGGAAGGGAGACGTTGGCACGGGCACAAAAGTGTCAGATGGAAGCGGCGAATTTGTTCAAGGGTGTGGCCAACCCGTTTGCCCAGTTGGGATACATCTTTGAAAAGTTTGCCGCGCTTGATGATGATGACAAGATGCGCATGCGGGCAATGCGATGTTACGAAAAAGCGGTCAGACTGGATGCGTCACATCCGTTGGCGAGCAGGCGGTTGGCGCGGATGTGTATAGATCAGAACTTGCTCGGCAATGCTGCTGAAGTGGCTCAGCAGGCATCCGACCGTAATCCAAAGGCCAGATGGGCTCATAACATTGTTGGATGGTACCGTGTGTCAATGAGCAAATTCGTCGAGGCATCTTTGTCGTTTAGAAATGCTTTGCGCGGAAGACCAAAGCTATCTACAAAAGCTGAAGAGGTTTTATTCGGGACCGATGTCGGTAAGACAGATGAAGACAATGACTTGCTGTTGGATGTAGATTCCTGGCGTGGCTTTGCGGTCTCATATAAAGGTCAAGGAAAAATTGGCCCTGCGACTGCTTGTATCGAGGATGCTCTCACACTCGTTCGAAGTCCGCCGCTAATGTATACAATAGGCGTTAAGATAGATGTTGCTGGTGTGCAAGATTCGTTGATAGTGTTGCTCGAAGCTGAGAGAGCTATGCTACTTCAGATGCAAAGACAAACAAGCGTGGCTATCGTCGATTTGCAGTCAGTACTAGGGAAACTGGGAGCGCCTTTGACAGTCCGAAGTTACTTGAGTGAAGCTTATGTAGATGCAGCAGCGGAGCTGTGGGTCTCTGGGTGTTACAGCAGGGCTACTAAGCTGCGATTATTGGCAGCAGAAACACTGGAATATGGCGTTTTTGAGTTGGGTCGAGAACAGCCTCACCTGAACCCGTCTAATCTGTTCAAACGTCTGGGAGACACTCAGATGGAGATTTCTGGCCATGCTCCAGAACTGTTGCAGCAACTCGTTCTGCCTGAAACAATTGCCAAGTCGGTGCGCGAGGCCCTGGACTCGTACTGCAAAGCATTCCATTTTTCGCCATGGGATAGGAGAGCCCGAACCGAAGACCTCGCTACCGCCCTGTTACGCATCGGGCGTCTAACTTCCAATGAATCTATGGCGCGGAAGGCTGTAGAACTCATTTTAGCTACGGATTGTAATCCTGTGGTACTTACAATGGCGTTTATGCAGTTAACATCAATTGAGTCAAGTGAAAACATGATAAGGATCGCTAATCGCTTGGGAAATCGCGTGTCACAGTTGACAATTTCAAAGGATGATCTTGTCGCTTTGGATGCCTCCGTAGCAATCCATGCGGCTGGGGCTACAAACAGTCGAGGTGGTGCGGAAAATGCCATTTCGGCTGTCCGCCGTGATCCATCAGATTGGCGCAGTTGGAGTGCAGTGGCGTCGGTGCGTGAAGCCGATGCTCGACGACATGACTGGCCTCTCGAAATGATCAAGTCAAGTGAAGATGCGTACTCTGAAGCTGACCGGTTGGGTGCAGGTCCGTGGGCTGTTCACGGTATCGTTCGATGCGTAGAACAGTTGCTGATAAGGCGCGAACAATTTGAACTGGACTCCAATCGTGCGTACGAAGAAGCCTCGTACTGCCTGTCCGTTGCCGGACGGGCGGGACTGGAAGAGCCGCGCTTATGCCGACAGATCGTTGATGCACACAGACAGCGAATTGATTCGGCCGCAGAAGCAACGACCGTGGAGGTTTCTCAGGCTCAAACTCAAGCTGGTGTTTACAAGCACTTGCACATGTACCCATACCTTAGTGAGGTACGAAATCTCGAATTGCTCGCGTCCTAAACAAACAGAGGCGGAAAGGTGCTACTAAGCCTTTTGACTCGGTGCATGTTCTCCGGAGCTTCGAATGTGTAGGCCAGAAGCGAGGGACTGTATATACAAATTGATTTCACCAGTAAAATGGGGCACGTTCGCGAAGCGCTCGAACGTTCTTGGCCTCCCAGTCATCTCGATAAATCCAATACTCAGTGACAGCGTCCGCTTCGACCATAACGGCACCCCCCTTCCACGGCAAACTGGCCGTGTCCGTGTCATCAACTAGCCCACCTTCTGTTGCAACATCCTTTAATACGGCAGCTGCAGCAGCTAGCTCCTCATCCCCCTTTCCTTTTTCTCCATCAATCACGGTCACATCTGCGACATTCAATCCTGCATCCAAGAAGCCCTTCTTGATGCGAGCCTCTAAAGCAAGAGCGATCCCATCAATCGAGGCACCGCCTCCCGCCAACACTATGGCATTCAGGTATCGTCTGTAATGCTCGGCGGTCCTTGATTGTTGATCCGGCCGCTTTACCTCTACAGCACGAGCAATAGACCAAATGATCGCATCGACAAGAGATGCCTGGTCTGAATTGATGTTGGAAGCGGCAGGCTGACCGGGATCATTGGCAAACGTGCCAATAGGAAGTGCAGCTGTAGCTATACCCGATCGCCTCAAATCGTTGAAGATATCATTTGCAAAATTGTCATCATCGGCGTTCATTTCAAACACACCTCTATTTGAGATTACTTTTTTCATCGTCACAAGTTCATGAGCGCTCTTCAGAAGCCTTGGCTTGATCAGACCATAACACGGCAGAGCTCGAATGGCGATCCCGAGTTTCACACGTAGAGACCTACCGCTTGGCCCCTTTACCATTGCCACTGCCATTGTATCATTCTCTTCAACATTGAAACTTCCTGTTTGCTCTGCGACCTTCGCAAGAACAACAGCCTGATCATCTGCAATCCAGATTGGATGTACTTCTTTCCCATCAACACCAGGCTCTGTCTCCAAGCTCTCTCGAAGTTTCGAATTGTCACGAAGCAGAACATCAAATACATTCTGAATATGAAACGAGCCGTACTTGAGATGAATTCGCGACTCGCCACAAATTAATCCGTCTTCCACACACCCGATTGTGGTTGCTGAGTGTCCGATGTCAACAACCGCGCAAGTCGCGAGTCCTGCTCCCAATGCGCAGGAAACTGCACTCTGGTGGATAAATACTGCTGCTGTCTGCATCGACTTAGCGCGGAAGATGGCATCCACTATCTCGGCAGCATCACGTCTCTGTGTGCTTTCAGGGATAACAACTGCCACGAAGACCTTCGCTTGCCCTTCATTTATAAACAGATTTGGAGAATCACCAGAATCGTTCTGGGGATCCAGTGCATCCGTGCCCGACTCTCCGTTCATGTCCTGATCTCGTGAAATCTTGGCCTTCCTGTGCCTCCTGTCTGCACTCAGTTGATTAATAATATGGTCAACCAACACATCAAGAGCTTTGCGCACTACACTGCTCGGAGCTCCACAGTCAAACAGCAATTTCCCATCCCACATAGGAAAAATGATGTCATAAAGTTTCGCACGTTCCTTGTCTCGAATAAGAAGTTCAACTTCACGACCTACTATAGGTTTATTAGGCGCAACAAGTGGTGAAGACAACGGCTTTCCAATAAAGTCGTTCACCGGCGCATCGCCTAGGCTTTCAGGACGAATATGTTCAACCGCAGACTTGTTAGGAATGGGCCGTCCCCCACCCCGCCGCCTCTCATGGAGCAACAAGTCTTCCGCAAGCTCATCGCGAACCTGCTCGTATTCCCTTCTCGCGATTCTCATTTCTGATTCACTTCGTTCCACATACATTGGGATGCTGAGCGCGCTCAAATTGGGGTCACTTATAGCTTTGGCACGCCTTGGCAGTGCGACAGCAGGAAACAACTTCTTCGGGGTTGAGTCCGCTGCAAAGCCATACCGGATGCCGTGAGAACCGAAAGCTAGCACGACGACATCTTTTGCAGAGGGCTTGTTATTTTTGAGCTCTTGAGGAACTGGAACCGTTTGTGACCTCAGATCGACATGATGAGTCGGCGGTATATGAGCTTCTTCCGGGTGCGCATCAGTCATCGGTTCGTCTTCCTGTTTGATGTCCCCATTGGCGTCTTCGCTCGAACCGCAATTCTCCTTCTTTGCTAGAAGATTATCGTCAGACTCCTTCACGTCCATTTTTTCTTGCGAATCGGCCATGTTTTCGCAGGGGCTGGAGTGTCCGAATTAAATTGAAAGTTACGCCTGAGTTTCGACACCAGCAATTGTTTCCCTTCTTCACTCGGAAAAATGCTGGGATTATACCATGGCCGCGGCTGGGGGAGAGTAGGCTTTTGTTAGCAGATAAACGTCAGCTTCGTTGTGGGAACATCAAATGTAAACTCCGCGTGATTGTGCGCTGCAATGAGTCGCGCGAAGGTTTGCCGTCGTTGATTTTAATGACCGTCACCCGGCATGCAAATTTAGTGAGTAAATTTTGCCGTCTAGTGAGGGCACTTACCCACCTATGAATCCAGCTTTTTCATCTGGCGAGGTGTGCACTCACGCCAAGTCTTCAAATTCCTCTTCGGTTGTTGATATTTTCCGAACCCTCTGGCTACAAGCCGGAGACTTTATACCGGGCTTTCAGAATGACTACTTACCGTGCATCACTCGGGACGCGCGGCGAGCTACGACGCATTGCCGCCGAGGCGGAGACCGCGACCATCGAGCGCGTGCG
>JAUKWC010002893.1:0-20910 GCA_032356245.1 Endocladia muricata | reverse complement strand
CGCCCCCCCCCCCCCCCCCCCCCCCCCCCCCCCCCCCCCCCCCCCCCCCCCCCAGCGAGGATGTCGGGAAGGATGGGGTAGAAAGAGTTTGGAGCATTCGGCGCGTGTCGAGCGATATGTGGCGTGGGCTGTGCAGCTTTGAGGCGTTGCGGCCGTATCAAGTGTCGTGCTGTTTGTAATGTACAGGAGCACTGGCCCCCCGGACGAACGAGTTTGCAACTTTACATTTGTACATACAGACATTCTCGATTCCACAGAGCCCGAGCCTTGTCAATAGTTCCTCTGCATTTTTTTTTTCAGCACCTGTTTGTCTCTGCTGTTGTTCCCCCGTTCTCACCAAATGTGCCCTGCCTACTTGCAAAGCGAAATCCTCATAAACTAGATGTTGTATGACCGTGTCGCCGCGGTTTCCTTGATCATACGGGCTCAATACTTTCAAATGTACAAGCTATCTTGACATCTTCTCAGCAGAAGAGATAAGCTCTGTTCGAACGACTGTACACTACATGAATCTAGTGGAAACACATTCCAAACAAAGGAATTCATGTGATGCAAAATGCGTATACTGTTTATATCCTCTATAAGCCTACTGCATAAACATTGAGTACCACTACCGGCTAGCATCAAATCCTCTTCTTGTCTCTCTGAGCGTCGCATGCACAAACACAGCCAGTGAGACTTGCTCTCTTTACACTACGGGTCACGACCCCTCAGTCGAATTGCCCTGAGTCGGATCCCTACCGCTTCCGCTTCTTCCGGTTCTCCATGCTCCGACATAGCTTGACTAGATCCTTGGTCTATTCTCTGGTCGAAATCAATCGTTGAATCGGTATCTTTCCCTGCCCGAGGCGATCGAAATCCATAAGACTTTTGAGAGATCAGGCCGCTTAGAGCCCGAGGAGACTTTAATGCCAATTCGTCCAGGGACGAAAGCTTTGAAAGAATGCCGCCGCTCTTTCGCGTTACTCCGAGAGGAATGGGTTCCGGCATGCCTTCTTCCAGATGAGCAAATTCAAACCCAATCATAATCCGTGCAATGTTCTGCTGATGTGTCGGCAACATCAAGTGCTCAGACTCTGGCTTCTCATCATCTTCTTCATCCTCTCCGATATATTCACCGAGCGTGATGTTGTGAAGCTTGCTGAGTTCAAAATTATCGAGTGCATCAGTTACACTAGATCCTACATCCACATTCGGAACACTCGGCCCAGCACGAAGTCCGTAGACATCTTGCCAATCGATTTCGGCAAAGAACGGCTCGCATTTCAACCTGTCCATGGTCAATCGTCTATTCGGATTTTTCTGCAATAACCCTCGCAATAGCTGACAAGAACTTCGGGATAGCCACTTTGGAAGCAAGGGTTCATTTGACTTGACCTTGTAAAATAAATCATTTGATCGTGGTGCTTCGAAAGGGAATGCACCGCAGAGAATGCGATAAATTACCACACCCAGCGTCCACAAATCCGCTTCAAAAGAATACAACTTTCCCATCAACATCTCCGGCGGCAGGTAATTACGAGTTCCACACACGCTGTTAGCTCTCAGTCGCTGGGAACCCTCTCGATCTCCGAGGCTCTTTGCAAGACCGTAGTCACCGATTTTGATGTGGCCAGTTTTATCAATGAAGATGTTCTCCGGTTTCAAATCTCTGTAGATGATCCCATGCTGGTGAAGGTGCTCCAATCCCAAAATGATCTCGGCTGCCAACAGTCGAGTCTGATCCTCTGAGAGCCTGCCGTATATTCTTCGTCGTCTTTGGTCGTGTAAACAAAGAGGCGCCAACTCTCGAGGCTCCTGCGGCATAGATCTGTCCCCTTTTGCACGAAGGTACGACGCTAGATCTCCACCGCCACAGAATGGGGTCCCAATGAACAAGTTGGTTTCCGTTTGAAAAGCAAATTGCATCTGCAGCAGAAACGGATGCGGCTTGACGTATTCCATCAGCTGCCTTTCAGACGCAACATGTCGAAACGATTTCTCGGATCGAAATGCGTGGTCCTTCGAAATTCCTTTCAACGCGTACGTTCTCCCGTCTCGTTTCCAGTGCACCATGAATACTCTTCCTCCCCCGCCTCGTCCGATGACAGACTCTACGATCAAGTCGCCGAGAGTCGGAAGCACTACAGCCTTTGCTTTGGCTAGGCCATAGCACCACGCCTCCAGTTCAGAAAGTCCTTTGGTAACTCTGATGTACATTAACTTGTCATCACGAGCGGGTATCGTGGTAATATATATTCTGGGAAAGCCGTCATCCTTTTGAATGACAGTTGCGTTGTATCTTTCCATCGTTATAACAGCGACAATATGCTTCGTATCTAAGACTGCCATCTGCGATACTTTCTCAGTTCTGAAAACGAGTAGTGTCGACTCTCGCAACTCGACAAAATGTTTTCTCGATTTGTGGAATCTCGAGGCCTTAAAGTAGATTTCACCAGCAACTTCAAGTTTTTGATTTCGAAACAAGGTCAAGTGCGATCCAAACAAGTCCTGTTTGTTCTTTTTTTCGTTGTTCTCAGACGGGGCCATGATGTTCTCGTACTAACACAGGACTCAAAAAGTCAAAAAGTGCTTAGCAGGGCCCTCGTTGCGAAGGAAGTTTGGGGAGGATGAAAGCATCGAGGTTCTACGCTGAAACCAAACGGAGATCGACATCAAACACACGTGCAATGACGATACTTAAGCTTTCTTGTGGTGCCTTCTAACTTGACTTGTTCTCGTCTCTCAAGTCGCTATTGGGTATAGATGGTTGCTCAATGAATCTAATTCTGTGGAGAATCACCATTCCTCTATTGACAGCTAATTCTCGAAAACAGATGACTGGCCCAAGCAACAAAAAATCTCACATCAACATCGTTTTGTACCCAAAGAAAGGTCAATAAAATTGCTGGGAGCGACACTGCAACGCAACATTGATGTCGCCTGTCATTACGCACCCATTTTCCGCGCCCCATTGCTATAGAAGGCGTGTTTTTCTGGAATCTTCGTACTTAGACTGTTTTGATTTTTGACTCATCTGGTTGGAAGCAACAGGTCTCAACCCCCTGCCGTCACTACTCTAATGCATGAAACCGGACATGTTTTGAGTTTATCATATCAACCTGTACAGGTATGAAGCTGGCTCATCCTCGTGCTCATTAGCAACACGAGTGCAATTTTGTCTTCTGCAGTTTTGCTCCTTAGTCTTGGAGAGGACACAAGTGTTTTTTCTCCAGACCAGCGAGTGTTTTTGAGACGCATATGTTCATTCATGTTTCAATCTTGTTGTGGGCCGGCTCGATGTGACCGCATGGGATCCTCTGACCGTGCTCAAGGACAAATGGAAAGTTGGCAATTTTAGTGCTCCGAAGACGTCAAAATGAACACATCTCTTAGAATGCACACCGCACGGGGGCGTCGAGAGGTGTATGGGGTCTGTGTTGACACTGGTCTACTGTGATGCTCCTTTTGAATCAGCAGCCCCCTGCATTTGATCAAGAATAAGCTTGTTCTGTCTCGATCGGGGCCAGGACGCAGTAACAAAGTTAAAATCGAAGTGAACTGTTTACTCGTTTGTTCTCTCAGGCGTAAAGATTATGTTGAATAGGTTGCTATGATCGTAGGGTACATCATCTCAATCTGGGCACAACAGAGAACGCTGAAGACGCCTAATGACACCTGCAACCCTGATTCTGCTCATTTCGCACTGAGACAACTATTATTAACTTTACTGGCTACTGTACTGTATGTACTACATATAGTGCAAAATAAATTACGGCAATCAAGTCAAGATTGAACCCTGTGTCGACGCCTGTATGATATCATTTTACAAATTCCGCATCGGGTATTTTAAGAAATGATAGTACAAAAGGATACTGCAAAGTGTTGGGATAAATTGATCCCGCGTAATTTTCAGTACAAACTTTAAACCTCTAATCGTATTCTCCGCGAAGGACCAGTTGTACAGTAGCAACCGTTGCCATTGCGTTCGTCGAAGCTCTCGTCTACTCTTCTAGCGGTACAGATACGAGTTTGCTGACCGACAGGCTGGGACATGGCGTTCACCAATCCGGGTTCCAGCTCGGGGTTTTCCTTCTCTACATCGCAGCAGCCGTCCTCTCAGCCCTCTCTTTTCGGTCCTGCTCCAACTTCAGGCTCCTCACTGTTTGGAGGTGCGAGCGTTAGCTTCGGTGCTGCCACTGCTTCTTCTTCTAGCGGCCTTTTTGGCACGTCAGGATCTACATTCGGATCTTCAAGCGCTGGATTTGGGGGCTCCGGGTTAGCTCTGGGAGGCTCAAGTTCTGGTTTTGGAGGAAGTCAGTTGCCATTTGGCACTCCCGACACATCTTCATCAGTGTTCGGTGCGGCCCCAGCTTCCGGCGGTTTGTTTGGTGCACCGACACCTGCGTCACAAGGTTCGCACTTCGGTGCTACACCATCGGCCTCTTCGGGCGCAAGTCTGTTTTCGGCGCCAAGTTCAGCTGCTGCGGCAGGCGCGACGCTCTTTGGTACTCCATCCGGAGCATCGACTTCAGCTTTGGCGACGCAATCACCGTCCAGTGGGGCTGTATTCGCGATTCCGGCGTCTTCGCAGGCTAGTGGGTCGTTTGGATTTGGTTCCACCTCCACAGGTGCGTCTGCGGCGGGATTATTCGGTTCAAAACCGTCTGGGAGCGGGGTAGAGTCACGCTTCTCATTTGGTCCGGTGTCCAATGCCGCCAGTTCATCCGCTGCGGGGTTTCCATCTATCACGCAGCCAGCTGTGTCAGGAGCCGGATTTTCGTTCAACTCGGCAGGATCTCTGGCAAGTAGCGCAGCGCCTGCTCTTGGAGCCGGATTTGGAGGTGTAGCGTCTACATCGTCTGGAACAGCTGCACCTACGACAGCCTCGATTTTTGGCTTTGGGACGAGTGTCACAAACTCAGAATCTGCACCTTTTGCATCTGCTTCAGGTGCTCTGACATTGCCGTCGGCCACCAATGCGGCTGTCGCTTCAACTTTTGCCGCAAAGCCTGCAGAAAAGCCTGATAACTCTGCGACGCCAGCATCATCGGCAGGGTTTGCCGCTTTCAACTTTGGTGCCTCTGCAGCATCATCACCTGCTGTCGAGGCTAGTGGATTTTCATTTGGAACAGCAGCGGCTTCTAGCCATGCAGGGTCGGGCACAGGAAATTTATCTGGATCTGAGGCAGCACATTCTGGATCACAAAGCGCTACCGGTGCGGCTCTGGATGCCAAGAAACCCACACTGAATTTCAACTTTGGGAATTTCGGCTCACAGGCAGCGTCAAGCGACAAGCCGACTCCATCGACAGGATTCTCTCTCGGTATGCCGTCTTCCGGGAGCGGTTCAGCCCCGGTCGTTAAAGATAGTGGGGCACTTAGTATTCCAGGCTTTGGGAGCACCGCGGCAGCGACATCCACCGCGGCAGCATCTACTATTTCGGGAGAAGGGAAGGGAGCAGATGGAGTGGCTCAACCGACGAAGAACGCGACAGTAAACGGAAGTGGCGCTCAATCAGCAGGAGCGCTTACGACCGGTGGCTTTGGTTCTTTTGCCGCAAAGAGTAGCTCGTCGTCGGCAGCTGCTTCTACTGCGGCTGGGGAAGTGGCTGGTCAATCTACTTCAGCCGTTCAGACTCAGGCGAGCACACCCGTTACTGTACCATCTGATATCAAGGACCTCAGCCTGGATGAGGTTGTGAACAAGTGGACTGAAGAGGTTGGGGAACTGTCTTCGCAATTTCAAAAGGGAGCTGCCATGGTCTCCAAGTGGGATAGAGCCATTGTGTCGAACGAGGACAAAATTCGTTCATTGCATCGTGATGCACAGGCTATGCAGATTGCCCACAAAGAGTTGTCCGACAACTTGGACGTCATCCTTTCACAGCAGTCGGAGCTTCACACTCTTTTAGATGCACTGGAAGCAGATGTCGATCGAAAGATTGGGACAGGCCAGTCCGGTTCTGTCGCAAATGGTAACACTGCTGGTTCCACGAAGCTTCAAGGAGATGTCGAACGAGAAAACATGCACCGTTTATCAGTGGAGGTTATGGAGGAACTGGATTCTATGGCATTGACAGTTAGAGACCTTATCGTAGAGCTGAATAAGGGAAGTGACCTTTCTGGAGCTGACAGATCCGGAGACACCGTAGCTCAAATTATCTCGGTTTTGAACGCTCATTTAGACTCCTTGCAATATCTTGATGAAACGTCCAGTTCGTTGCATCGTCGACTAGCTGGCGTTCAAAGAAACTGCGAAGTTACTACTCGAGAATCTGACCGCATGTATGGAAGGCGAGCTGCCGGATTGTATTAACGCGTATTACAAAGTAAATACAGAGCGGGAGTCACCGTCTGCTCGTCTTGACTCAAGTTGATAAGGTCATATCCAATCGATGAAGGCCACAACTTTACGTCAAGTCATCATCCTCCGCCTTAACGTTGTTCTTGATCTTCAGCAGTATGGTTGTCTTCCACTCATCTAATTTGCTGAGTGAGTCATACTCGTACACGCTATTCGTGAATGCTTCTACGTCGCCATTTTCGACGGCCGTTACCACAGAGTCGAGAAGTTTTCCTTCCCGTGATGTTGAGAACGTGGGATCCATCTCACCGTATTTCTCCACGGCTCGCTGAGCACCGATCAAGTCGGACAGACACAGGCGGCATAATCCTGCGCGAAGCAAATGTTCTCGCGCACCATACTTTAGCATGTTGCTTGCCAAGGCATTTTCGGCAACGGCCTCGTACAGATCTGCGGCCTCCGCATATTTGCTCATTGTCGCACTCAATGCTGCGATCTTGATTCGCATTGAGTTGGCGTTGGATTTGGAGTCTTCCATATCATAAAAGTCTGCGGCTTCTCTATAAGCTTGCAGTGCAGAAGGTGCGTCATCTTCTGCTTCATACAGTTCGGCAACCTCCTTCTTGTATCTCGCACATTGCTGAAACCGTGCAGAATCCGTATACATTGCAATGGCCCGCTCGTACGCTCCAACTGCCTTCTTCGAATCCGCATTTTTGTACGCTTTAGCTGCATCGACATATTTGGATGCCGCCTCGTATTGTAAATCGGACGCACCAGCGTACGTCTCAGCAGCCTTTTCAAAAGCGGAACCCGCAAGAGACCATGCTTTGGCAAGTTTGAAGCAATTAGCGGCCTTCACGAATAGCTCCGCCGCTTCTTCTTTTGACGCCGAGGAGGACCCTAATACTATTCTGAAAAAGCCTCCACGAGCACCTAGCTTTTTCTCGGCCTCGGTCATTAGGTTGTGCCCCTCATCCTCTTTTCTAGCCAAGTTCATTTCGCAGGCACGGAAAGTTTCTGATCGACGGTGTAAACTTTGCAAGTGCGGCAAGTCAAGATAAGGAAAGCAACTTCCGCATCAAGTGATTCGTCTCGGATTCAACAAAATTAGGAAAACTGCTTATGGACGCACCCTCAGTAAGGATTGACTTCCCGGAACCCTCCTTCCCAATTCTTCTCATAAAACGAAACGACAACAAGATAGGACAGCGGTGAAAAGCGATCACTGCTACAGGCAACTGTGAGTGACAATGACAGTGTTTACTGCACTGAAGGAACGACGTGTAAGACAACGAAACCTTCTATAAAGTACAGATTCTCCGTAATCGGCTTTGGCTTTACGGAGTGTGGTGACGATGCTATCGATGTGCAAGGTTACCAGGGGTCTTGTACGAGTACGCTGGTCGTCCAACAGACGTTCTACCGGAGAAACCACCTCTGACATACTGTAGTGGAACGCAGCATGGCACACAGATTTCGTACCACTGTCACTATTATTACAGTCACTGCCACAGAGCGTACTGTAATTCTGAACGCAGTGTGATATGATAAGATAAAAACATACTTTCTGAGTAATTACCCACATGTGTTTACCTCGTAATTCTTGTTGTACCTACAGTACAGCTCTATGAAAACGGCAGCCACGCTACAGCAGAGACTGCCTTCTGTTTAACATGCAAGAGACAACTCTGCATAGCAATAGCACTATGTTTGAGAGAAGCTGAAGCCATGACTGGAAGTCGTGACGCTCAGCACATATGTCAGAACATCGAATCGGTTGCCATCACCATTCTGAGCGACTTTATGCGAACCGTTAGAATATTCTGCTCCACTGAAATGTTTTGTGCTCAATGGACATATCAGCTTGTTCTGCCGAGATAATGTCGCAGCTGAGGAAGCTTGTGCGTGAGATAAACAGGTCTCGACGTTACTTGAAGATAGAGCCTGACTGTCTCACCCATGATACCCTACCAATTGAGTCCTTGCATTGAGCGCCAATAATTATTTGAAAGAATGAGTGAATCGAACCCATACAGTAGTTTCTCTCATGCTGGATGACTTATTTTCATGTCCGCTGTCGTGTCCAATACAGCCTAGATGAAGAATATTTACGAGGTCGCTTCCAGTGACCGAATGATGTGACGTAATCTTGAACCGAGTGGTTTTCGGGAACGAGAAAGATCTTCATGTCTAATTCAAATATGCATTCAACATTGAGGATGTTTGACGAGTGCGGCATCAAAATGGTGAACATTCCACTCACAAACTTTTTCTTTTCTTGTCTTGAACCATTCCAATGAGGCCTTTGATGGCATTGATAGTATCGAACATTTTCTTTGTAGATGGCGTGCTTCTATGCAAAACCATCTTGGCGAACGCTTTGCTACGTTTGCATCCATGATATCCTTCAGTTTCTTTGTTCCCTTCCTTTGTTCCAAATCACGTGAATGACTTATGCTTGTACAACTGAGATTTAGTTGACATTTGAAATCTTCGTCGAGCGAGGTGTACTGTATTTACCCTCTCTCCGCTGGATGAGGGAACCCACAAGACTGAATTTCTTCGCTTCAAAATGCAGACTGTTCTTTTTGTACCTCGTATTCTATCATGTCTTCGGGCTATGGGCAATGCCTCTTACTGAAGACTCTCTAGAGTCATTATATCCTGGTTTCGTAAAGCGAGGTTCCACTGTTGGACAAAAGAAGGTTGTCTCTCTTGACTCAGATCACATCAGTGGCCAGCGGATATTCAAATTTGTTTCTTTGCCAAGCTATTGCAGGTTCGGGCTGCTAGGAGATTGCACCCTCCTCATCACAACTTGTTCGAAGCAAACAAATTTCGACACAGTGATATATGTCTACGCTAAGAAAGCTGAGGGTTTGTATGAGGCGGTGGACGTAAATGACAATGCGTGTGGAAAGCAGTCCGCCCTCGAAATTTGTCTGAGAGTCGGAGAAACTTTTGGTATACTTGTTACTGGATTCAGAGAAGCGGAGGGGGATTTTGAAATTCGGACAGCTATTGTTGACAAGGCGCAGTCTACGCCCAAAACAATACCGTGGGGCATAGACCGCACTGACCAACGTAAGCTGCCTCTTGACAATAAGTTCACTATTATTGAAGGTGGAGCAGGAGTATTTGTGTATGTTCTCGATTCAGGGGTTCGCGTGAGCCACTCTGAATTTCGAAACGAAAACAATTCAAGCCGAGCTGTGTTTGGGGTCGACATAGTTAACCGCAAACAGTATGCCACTGACGGCACAGGGCATGGAACCCATGTGGCAGGGATTATAGCAGGAAACTCTGTTGGTATTGCCAAAAAAGCAGTAGTTGTCTCAGTACGCGTGTTAAACCGAGAAGGAGCAGGATTTACTACAAAGCTAATTGAAGGATTGGAATGGGCCTTATTGGACATAAAGAGATTCAATCGCACACCGGCGATAATAACAATGGCTCTGAGCACAACATACTCGCAAGCTTTAAATGGCGCTGTTCGTGCAGCTACGTTACAAGGCATACCTGTGATCACAGCAGCTGGAAACATGAATGCAAGTAGCTGCTCCGTCTCACCGTCATCAGAAACGTCTGCTATTACAGTCGCCGCAACAAATATCGATGACTCTCCTGCTGAATTTTCAAATTATGGATCATGCATAGATATTTACGCTCCCGGAAAAGACATTCTATCTGCATGGCACACAGGGGATTTCGCCACTGCAATACTTTCAGGGACTTCTGCAGCTTGCCCACATGTTGCTGGTGCAGTCGCAACGCTGCTATCAGATAACCCTATGCTACAGCCATCCGAGATTTCTGCCGTCCTTAAAACAACTGCAACTTTTTCTGCTGTTCGAAAGTTTTCGAGTGACCACAAGAACTCACTATCATCTGAAAGTCCTGAGTTAGATAATAACAGTGGTTTGCTGTACGTAAGACGCGTTCCTGCGATTATCGGAGGCGCAGTACCCGATAAGCAAATGATGTATGTGTATGTTATAGTCGGGGTTCCTGCAATGCCGTACCAACAAAGCTGCGAGTTGTCTCGTCGCATGGAGTATGAGATATTAGCTGCAATAACCGAGGCGATTGCTTCCAAGTCAATAACACCTGAAGTCCATGTCAACCTATGTTGCTTCCATGAGGACACTACTGGATGCGATCGAGGCCCTGAATCAAGGCTGGCAAGACTGGTTATACGACTAGAAACAAAAGATCATCAGGCTGGTGCTGTCTACAAGCATCTCACTGAGTTCTCCAGCGATGTAGACAAACGAGTAACTATTGAAGCTGTGCTGCGAAGTGATATTATAATCCTCTCCGAACCTTGGGTTGTGGATTCTAGAGGGTACAAATACTCTACAGCCCCCTTTCTCGTGGACACAAGTCCTGAAGCCACATCTACGAAGCAGATTATATTCATTTCATGTATAACTAGTTGTCTTTTCATTTCTTCTGTATTATGTATCGCATACTACTTGGTGTTGCGCAGAGATAAAATCCGAGACAGCGAGAAGGAGGAATTCGAAAAATATGCAACAGACTTTGAGACAGGGATGAAGGATGCAAACAATTTGACTTTTGATGCACAGGGAGCCACAAACGAACATCGCAGGGAAGGTATCAAGCGAGCAAATACAGATCTATTTGGAGATGTTCTTCGCAACATAACCGCCGCAGCTGGGCTGATGACGCCTCGATTCTTCACCGGAAAAACACCTAGAGAGTGCGGAGGAACTTCTACCATTTCGTCACCTTTCAGAGAGCCTAGTACACCAGGTAATGAATATAGGGATGAACGTTCTACTTCACCTACTATGCTAAACAGATTTTCGAGAAGAATAACGACTTCAAAACTGGACTCCAGTGCAAAAGTTAGTGGCAACCCCGAAGTAATTTCAGTTCCTGAGAAAGATGACTCTTCAGTTGGCAAACGGACGTTCAACAGAAGCAACAGACCCACATCTTCTCGTGGAAGACTGTATGTCCAGGCGTCAGGAAGGGTTATGAGTTTTGGACCGAGTCAGGGCGTACTCATTCGGAACTCTCCACGATCAAAGTCAGATTCTCATTCTGAAGAAGATTTAGCAATGGATAAGGCAAACGTTTCGCAGCTGGAGCCACATCTACAAGACCGACCACCGTAACAATGTCTAAATATGCAAATGCTAGGACATTTATGTTTGGTTCAGGGCAGTATTAGTCTAGCACTTGAATAGAGCAATTCGAACAGAGCTACAACTTCTAAATGTCACGACTTCTGCCCACACACTCATGCACAAACCGCGGTGTGGCATTTAAGGCTTGCCGTACGGATCTCTCACCGGCATCTTCGCTATCTCGTCAACTAACCGCGACCAGGTTGGAGCGCCGACCGACCGAGCACCAACCTTCCCATCGAGGCGAATCACAATGACCAGAAGTTCCTCAGCTTTCGGACCAAGGCGTGCTTTGGCAACATCACGCTCACCTTCAAACCAGGTCTGCCAATCGTCCAAACCGTATGGGACCAATCTCCAATTCCTTCCTGACGAATCCATACTGGAGTTCTCTTTAGCAATGTATGGGACGATGACGAGGTTTGATTTTGATAATCCTTCTTTCAACTCTTCTGCACTCAGCATGGATTCCGAAACTTTTTCGGCTGTTCCTGCGACGAGAACTACTCTTGAACGACCACGCAAATCCTTAAGACGCAGCACCTGTCGTGTGGCAGCATCTTCTACGCGCAATGCGGCAATTCTCGCTCCGCGAGACATTCGCTCCAATCGTCGCTCGCCGGCCTTCACTTCGGTTCTCAGCAGAAAGGAACATAGGCCTACTACACCCAAATTAATAGCTACATTCGGAACCTGTTGGACAGAAAAGCATAGAAAAGAACAACAAAAGATACCTTTGGATCAGTACAGCAGGAATTGAAAAGAAGATAGAAGGTCATGCGGGCAAGAATTCGTACCGTTTCATTTAAAGGCTGTGTTCCGGATATACCAACCAAGGCAGCGATGATTCGCAGTCCTGCAATGAAAGAACCGACACCAGCAGACACGGCTGAGCCTCCATAAACGAACATGCGCGCTTTTCGGAACGGAGCCTCAGTTTCTTCTCGCAATCTAGTTCGCAGCGAGTATCGCTTTTTCGCGATTGTTTCGTTCTCACCAGGAGGAGTCGACTGACCGGCCTTGATGACTTCGTCAATTGCTGAGGCCGGTGTTTGAATAGCCTCATCAGCTGGCTTTGCATCCGTGTCTGCAGACTCTTGAGCAGTCTCTTTCTGTACACACAACACAGCGCGTTTGCGCGCAACTCTGCGGACTGGAGAGAGTGTGGGAGATCCTTGTCTCCCACTCCCTCCTACTTGGGATGATGAAAAGTGTGACGGGATGCTTCTCTGGTAGGATCTTGGAGGCTGCAGAGCAAAGGCCAAAACGTGAGCCGTCATCGCGGAGAATCTTGCCGACTACTACGACGGCGTAGTCTTTGAAGCAGTCTTTTTCGACAATCCGTGAGATTACATACACTAGGTAATTTCGGCAAAGATAAATCTGCGCAGTACAAGCAGACGTAGGTAACCTGCGTGATGATGAGTTGCGGATTGCAGTGTATAAATTTCAAGGATTGGGTTCACCAGTGCGTGTTTGTAGAATACTGTATATGAAGGGATTCCGATGTCTCCCCATCAATTGCGTTTTCATCCAGTCGAGACGAATCGCAGATTCAGAGCCATCACCCGAATAGTTCGTGGCCACCAGAAAAATCTACATGAAAGTATGAATGGGTTACCTGATTTCGTGTTGGTATGGCCACCAGTGGACCACGAGCACATTCTCCTCGTACTGTATATTGAATTAATTTAGTAGAGCCCCCGGCCTCGTGTTGAAAAGTCTGCAATAAAACGCTTGCACAAGTCCATTTGTTTGCTCCTACGTACTACAGTATCTGGTCTACCCGTAAACTCATGTAAACGCAGTTGATGAAACTTGAGGCCGCATCTTCTGAGGACAACCTTGCCCACCTACTTGCGAGAAGCTACAGTTACATCACTGACAGTTACTCTGTAGAAATGTATACTTGGTTTGCGCAAGCGTTTGCAGCAGACTTCGCAAGCAGTCCTCATTCCTTCATCCCTCTAACGTAAATTGTGCACATTGTACTCGACCAATCCGCCTGTCCATTCTCATCCTTCGCAGGTGGCTGCCATTCTTGCGTCCATCGCCCATGATTCACCCGGGGTCCCCCTAGGGCGTCGACAGCATCCACGCGCCACCCTGCCCCTCGCATGACATCTCTTGGGTACGGCATAGCGGACAGAAACATGCGCGCCAACCCCGAGCTCCCCTTGCTGAGCTGCGTCACAGCTGAAACGCAAACACTTGACCGTGGGGCAGACATGCCTGCCACCTCTTGAAGCAGCGCCTGGACGCGCTTCGCTGGCAGATAATAGCAGAGACCCTCAATAAGCCATACCGTCGGGATATCGCGGTCGAATCCAGCCAATGTGAGCTTCAGCTGCCAGTCAGGTTCAGAAAGATCTGCGGCAACTTGCGTGCACGAGCTTGCAAAAAGCGTCGGACGCGGTTGAAGGTTTTCTAAGACGTCCTGTTTGTATTCCAGAACCTGGGCCACGTCGACTTCGAACACGGACACAGTCTTTGTGATGGCCAGAAGGCGGTAAGCACGAGTGTCCATCCCCGCCGCGAGCGACACAAGCTGGGTCGGTTGTGCGGTCAGCCTAGCCAGTGCTTCGGATGCAAAGTCATCGAAATACTTTGTTCTTAGAGGAATACGGGGTACTAGTCCGTTCGGTTGATTGCAGGCACGTGTCCGAATCCGAGCCAGGGCTACCGGACCTGCCAGCGCTTTTGCATACGGGTCGGAGATGAGACGATCATCTGCCGGGCGCTCAGTTTCAACGGCGCGCGCTGCGGCTGTGAGCTGACCGGAAAAGGATAGCATGTCATCGGGAAGAGGAGGAAGGCTGACTTCTTGTTCTCGTTTTGATCGCAACGCCGTCGCGAGGCGTGCTATACTTGCAAGCAGAAGACTAGGCGAGGCAGCTGTGGAACTAGACATCTTTCGTTGCTCAGAGCAGCCTTGCGTGGATGATAGCGTAGAATGTGGCTTGTGTCCCAGGTTTGGTCCTCTACAATATTTCCGGGTGATTGAGGAAGACGCGCAATCGCTGCGCAGACAGAGATACGAATCTTCGATTAGCAAAGGACATGTAATGTTTTCAAGGCGTAACGTACATCGGTCGGATCCACTCTTTATATGTGCGTACGAGTTTCCCAATACGCGTAGGTTTAGCTACTTGGCACACGTGGCAGACTTTCGACCCATGCAAACCGCCGAATCTTGCGCACCCATGGAGGGAGTCCAAACTGCCTGGCCCCACGACATCGTGTGAGCGCAAAGAGGAGCCCAACTTGACCTTTCTGTAAATCATTCAGGTGGAAGATTCGAGGTTGGGCAACAGTGTGGAGCGACAACCCTTTCGTAGTCTTTAAATGATCGGGCCAATGATATTTCATGGTATCGTGTCGGGCATTTCTATTCGCTTCAACCCAGTACTCTCGGCCGTACGTCTATGGGACAGTGGTGTGCTCTAATGAGATCACGCCAGCAAAATTTGATTCCCTAACCTCCCTGCAATCTGAGCATGTGTTGATTTGCGTGAGACCGAGTCCACGCACAAACATTAGTCGTAAACCAACATAATGATTTGCACCTCCACGAGGGGTCAAACTTGTCAAACGACATAGCATGCCATGGGACAGGCCAGGGGTACATACAGTACTGCATATACGTATGGCCTTTGTTGTTGCTTTCGATGCTACACTCAAGGAGCTAGCTAGCTAGCGAGGACTTCTTGCAAAACTTGCAGCAGAATGGGAACATGTATACTGGTAAGTTGGGTGGTCGGACCTAGCCACATGAGTAGAGTAGCAAGGCATTTGAACAAACCTCTCTGGAAAAGGGTCTAGTCCCTATGTAATATTTTGTATATACACATGTTGCACAGGAGCGTGCTGTTGCCTTCAATGTTTTTTGTCGAGAACACTTTAGTACCGAGGATACCAGCACTCCTCACGCTCGATTCTCGAGAAGACGTATATTTCGGAAAATGCAAATTATTGTGGGGGCCTGTATGTGTTGCGGTCTGTGTGCGGGTTGTAAGTACGTTTGCCCTTACTGAAACTCACCACCTCGACAACGCGATTGTTGGTTCGGACGTTTCCTTTTGCTTCTGCTTTCAATGCAGTCTAAAATTTAAAATATACTTTTCCGCAGTTTGACATACCCGCACTGTCGCTTCAGATATGTCACTAAAATATGCCTCAGAGTGTGGACAGATATTCGACCATCTATGCAAGCTTCGAGTTCACGTAACTCGCTCTTCTGCCGCGAAAAATTGCTCCGATGCCATCGACGAAGATATTCATACCTGTCCAAAATATTCAATTTGTTTGAGAGACTTTGCAATGCTTTTGGAAGCTTTTCTTTTAGTACCAGAGGATTTGTTCGCTCCCAATGTCATTTTCAAAAGAAAGTTTGGTATGGTATAACTGCTGAAGAAGCGCATGTCTTGTACGACGGACACGCGGGCATTAGATGTAGAGAATTGATTCGCAGACTTCTACTTTATACCAACTGGAAGGCAATGTTCTTATATACGCTTTTGTCAGATAAAGTTGGAGCATATACAGATGCATTCGCCACGAGTCAATTTACCGAACCTCAGGTGTACTGTTAATCCCTTGCACCGCAATTTCTTTTTTTCGCGACAATTATGGTCATGAGCCCGTTGTCGACTGTGGTGGATCTGTATCATATGTTTTGGCGGAAAGAAGCAGATCCAAATGTGCGATGGTAACGACTCGCTGAGTGATGCTTTCGAAAGCAGGCTCAGGGTGCAATGTGATTTGAGCAACGGACTAGTGGAAACTCAAATACTCTTTGTCGATTTAGGTTTGCAATGTATAAATGCAGACAAGATTGCAGTAAATGCCGACTTTACAAGATGTGTCTCAAAAGCTTGATTCGAAGTTGGGAACCCGAGAAGAGAATGTTGAAGAATTTCCGCCCCCAAAAGGACGAGAGGGAGAAGAGAAAAGTTTTCACAAATCGAAAAATGACGAGACTTGTTCTGAAATTAAGTCGGCCAGCACGCCATGCAAGTGAGCGTTCTGAGCATGATTATCCGAGACGAATACTTCGACTAAGCGATGTCTTTGTCTTGGAACCACGGACAAGACACCTCGCAGTTCGGCACCGGATCGAACAGAATAATAGTCCAGCCCGAACATATCGCTGGCCTTCTCGAAGTTGATGGAGTGTGGCGTGTCAAAAACAGGAGAAAACACTTCTACGTGCTTAGCAATAGGCAATATCGAAAATATTCCGCTCCCTCTATTATTGATGACGAGAACTGTCACGCATACAGAAACTTGGGACTCATGGTGACGGAGCAGATGCAACGAATTCAGGTCATGTAGCATAGACATGTCTCCGAGGACAATTGTGACATTCTGGTTGAGACCAATACCAAATCCAATTCCTGATGACACAATGCCATCAATTCCACTGGCTCCTCTATTGGCGGCAATCTTCAGCTCGAACCCATTCTCTGACCCTCGACCAAAAGCATCTAAATCGCGAATTGGCATCGAGTTGCCTAAAAATAGACAACTCGACTTTGGAATCACCTCCGACAATATTCTTGCGCAGGCAGGTTCCGATAAGTACCCCTCCCCCGTCGAAACTATAATTTTCTGCAAAGAGCTATCAATTTTTTGGGATATGTGGCTCAACATAGAAAGCCGCTTCTCCCATATGTTTGCTCTTTCATCAGATGAAATGCTTGTGGCATTCCCAGAATTTCCAAACAACGACTGCCGCGATAAGCAATTTTTCAGTTCAACTGAGACTTGACCCACGGTGCCGACAAACCGGTGGGTGACAGTAAAGGATGGATCACATCGCTTATCGCTGTTCGAAACAACAACATGCAGAACTTCGTCCTCCCTCGACGGCGAGTTGCACCTTTGTTGAATCATGTTAGAAACTCGTTTGGAAGTTATTCGCTCACCAAATTGTAATATCGCATCGGGTGACAATAATTCTACGATACTACTGGATGCGAGCATCTGGTCTGCGTACGACAGCATAAGTCCGTTCCCCGGCTTGTCGAACCGTAAGCCACCGCAGACGTCTGAAATTATCGGCCACCCTAACGTCGCAGCAACTTCGTACAATGCTAACTTGTCGTCCTCAAAACGTACACTTCCACTTCCACCACCCAAGATAATGACGCCGCAATCCTTGGAACGAAGTTGGGATATGATTTGGCCGAAATAAGACTGTGTTGATCGTACAGAATTATCGCCAGTTCTTTCAACTCCCAGTAAACAGTTAGTTTGAGATATGTAGGATGTCAGCGGCATCAACGACATCTTCCATCTAGACCCCATGGTTGCGATATACTTTCTATCCCAGGGCTGCTCATCCGGAGCCAGTTTTTCCCGAAACATGAAATTCAAGTGGACAGGACCCGCTCCGTATTGACTCCCAATCGGGCATCCGCTCAAGGACAAACTTCCACTAATGTAGACGGCATAGTCCACATCACTCAAAACGTTTTTTAAAGGGATCACTTCAGTCGGGCAAGGCACGTCTTTCGTCCAACGGCTATAGCTTCCGAACATACCAGGTTGATGAATGGCCTGATTTGCGCCGACATCGCGCAGCTCTGGTGGCCTGTCCGCTGTGAGAAGAATCATAGGCAAACTATCCATGTAGGCTTCGACAACTGCAGGCATTAGATTTGCAACGGCTGTTCCAGAACTTGTAATCACAGCAGCAGCTCTTCCCGTTCCTCTTGCGTATCCAACTGCTAAAAAACCTGCTCCTCTTTCATCATGAGTAACGAAATATTTTGCATGTCTCGAACGCATGACGCCAACCGCAAGCGGAGCAGATCGTGAACCTGGAGCAACAAAAAACGTGTCTACCCCGTTCCTGCACAATTCTTCTACACAACAACATCCCCATAACGTATTCAGATTTGGTAATGCGTGCAGCTGAGCGGTATCGAAAAAGTCTGAGGTGGAAGAAGGGGAAGTTGACGTCGTCGGAACGAGTGAAGATATCGAGTTGGAAGAATGTCCTCTCGACAACGCCTGCGAATTAGTAGCTGTCGAAGTTTCACTCCCGGACATAGCCGACCCAGTCGACATAGGCGTCGCAGCATCGACGGTTTCAATACTTGACAGAACCTCGCGCGTTGCATGCGTATTTCGAGCCCCTGGCGCTGCCTGCAAGATTTCTCTAGGTGTTTGGGAGCAGTGAGCGAGCTCGACCAAATGGCATTCTCGTGGTATACTTTTTCTATACCCAGCACCCACAAACAGATCTGTAAATGCCGACATCTTGAGCTCGGTTTCATCCCATTCCGACCTACTTTCTGAGGCTTGCACGATTCCGCTCCCAGCATAAGCCGTTACAGTGTCGCCTTGCACCAAAGCCGACCGTATCGCCACGCAAAATTCGCCCTCTTCTCTCGAAAACCACCCCAACGGCCCCGCAAAGAAGCCTCTATCAAAATCCTCCAAGGCCACAAGCTCGCAAATTGTCCGATCCTGTGGTTTGCCGCACACCGCTGGAGTTGGATGCATAGTTGCTAACAGCCGAAACACATCGCTGTCGCATATTTCTTCATCACATACCTCCCCGGGAGCATGCCTTTCGCTGCCATGCTTGTCCTCACCTTCGTCACATGTGAACTGCGCGCGTATATGCGTCGCAAGATGCATGAGCCTCGGCAAACGTCTTACATGTGGCCCATCCGTCTCTGCCGTCACGCCACACTGCGCGAGCGCATCGCACACAAAGTCGACGACAAACCGATGCTCTTCCATATTCTTCACCCCCAGCAACTCTGCCAACACATCCGTCTCATTCCCCACCGTCCCCGTCCTCACCGTCCCCGCCAGCGCCTCCGCCAGAATCGTCCGCCCATCCAGTCGAAACAGTCGCTCCGGTGGACACCCTAAAAACGCCCTTCTCTCATCCAACTGCAAACAAAACAAGTATGACCCTGCCCCTCCCTTCTCCTTCCCCTCCCCCCAACGTCCCCCATGGTCAGACCCGTCCCCTCGCGCTCTTGACGGCGTCTTCGCGTTCTGCTCGTCCAGCGCAGAGAGAATATGGATGGGACTCGGCGTGCCTAGCCGGTGAAACCGAAAACGCTTGCGTCGTGCCAGCACAATCTTGTCATACTCGCCCACAGACAAGTGCGCTAAAATGCGTGCCATGGCCGCGTCCCACGCGGCAAAGCTCGTCAGGTCCTCGACATGTCTTGCGCGCGGGAGCAATGCGGCGAGCGGCAACGAGTGGGGCCTCGGGGGCGCGTGTACCAGTGCACGCAGTGCGGCCTTGAGGACATGGAGACCTGGGGCGTAATAGTTGGCGGCGAGAAAGTAGAGGTCGCCCTCGCGCACGAGCTCCACAGCCGGGAGCACAAAGGTGTAGCCAGCATAAGGGGCCCACTCCTCTGCAATTTTGCCCGCGGCGTGGAAGCGGGCGGCGCCGTAAAAGCGCTGCGACGCATCGTGCGGGGAGAGTAGGCGGCGTAGAGAGGCGTGAGCGACAGGGGTGTAGACAGAGCCAGAGGCGCGGTGGACAAACGAAGCGGCGGCGACTTCGCGATGGCGGTCGCGCGAGCGAAAGTAAAACTTTTGGGAGGTGGGGTGGTGGCGAAGGAAGTGTAAGGGGGATAGGGGAGGAACACGGAGGACACGACGAGTGGCATGGGGGGTCGGAGGGTGCAAAGAGACCCAGTCCAGCAGGGTAGTGGCTGCAGTTTGGAGAGGGACAGGGGGGGGGAGCATTGTGGGGAGTGAGAGTTGGGGGAGGGTGGCCGATAGAGGAGGCGGCCACGCGCAGTGACATTAGTTGAGGGTCATTTGGGGGGGTCGGGGGGGGTGTAGCAGAGAAAGGGGTGGAGGAGACTCAGGTGTGAAGGGAGCGCAGAGGGAAGGAGCGTGTTGCAGGGGAGGAAGTGGGGGTGAGTGGAAATGGAAGGAGAGAGGGGTAGGGACTGTGAGGCGGGTTTGCACGGTCGTCGATCTGTGCGAGTGAAGTTGGGGATAAATGGGATTGAGGGAGGGTGTGAGAGGAAGTTGCATTGGATCTGGTGCTCGTCTTTATCTGAGCTCAGTCGCTCCTCGTTTGCCAATGCTTTCCTATAACCGTCCAATCATCGTCGCGTGTCTGTGAACTGTCAGCAAGCTGTCTCTCATTTGCTTGCTGCCTGACCATCTTTACCCAATCAAACATCACACAATCTAAGGACAACGAAGCCTGTACAGTTGCATTGCTGTATATGTGAGTTTCTCTGGAATCTCAGCAGCCGCCAGTAAAACCATCCTCTCCAACCACTTGCTGTTCGAAATCTCCACTCCTGCCCCTCCCCCCTTCCCCCCCCGCCCCCCCCCTCCGGAATCACATTCCCATCTTAAAGTTTCTTTTTTGCATTCGTGAATCTGCTTCTCACCCTCTCTCTCCTCTCGCTCTTCGATGCCATCACTCCCTCTTCTCCCTCTCTCATTCCCCTCTCCCACGATGCG
>JAUKWC010002782.1:0-20916 GCA_032356245.1 Endocladia muricata | reverse complement strand
TTGGTCGTCACTGCGGCAATGTCCTTGATCGGCGTTGACGCCCCGTCGTTTGCTGCGATGATAAAGTACAGGAAGGCCGACATGTCGAACTTCACAAGATCAAACTTGGCGCTCACCTCGGGTGAAGAGAGAACCGCAATGAACGCAGGCAAGCACACACCGCCTGTCCCGGGCCGGCTGAATTCAGTCGGCGGCATGGGTACAGTGCGGTGACGAACAAAACAGGGAAAGAAGCCCGGGAATGATGGGGATGCAAGGGGAGAGGAGCAGAGCGTGGCAAGCGAAGCAAGGAAAACCACACGGACTGAGGTACAGGGAGGGAGACAGAGACGAGGCAAGGAAAGCAGGGAGGACCACGTCGACATATCGGTGTGACGAGGGTGTCAGGTATCGTGCCGTGGGAGCAGCTGAGAGCGTTCTGTACTGCGGACAGGGAGGACAGCAGTCAGAAACACGACATGATCACACACGCTCGGGTTTCTGTTCCGTTACAGCAGTTACGACAAGTGGCGCCCACTTCACGAAACTTGCAAAAATAAGTTCATGCAGGGGTGTCACTAGTGACAGGGGCTGAGACCTACACTTACGAAGACACATAACCAGATAAATGTCCGAAATGCTACTCCTAAAAACAACATTCATGTGCTCATGTATTTTCACATGTGGAGATCCCAACGCCTGTCATTCGTGACACCCAACCGATCCAATAACTTACGTACTTTTGAAACGTGAAATACAGCTATCGCTGCGTGCTCAGAACTGCTTCTTTTGTGCGCGACGATAATGCCCGCAAACCCCGCACGTTCAACCTCCCGTGACTGTCATGTCCGTGCCCCTCCCGCGCGACCACTTCCTTCTCTCCGTCCTTCCATTCTCTACATTCACCTGTGCACGCTCCCCCGCACCCGGATCGTTTGTCGTGTTCTCCGCCTTCCCGTTGTAAGATCCCTCCTCCTTCTTTCCTATTCTTGACATTTTCCCGGAAGTGGCATACTTCCGAAATAACCGACAAACTTCCAATCACGACCTCCACCAGCCACTCGCTCACTTTGGCCATGGAGCCGCAGCTGGGCGTACGATCGGAGCGTGAATCGCGGCCGACGGCGACGGGGGAGGGGTTCCGAGCCCAAGCGGGCGTGTAGCCCTGTCGACCGAAGTCATCACCACGCAAACGCCTGCACCGTGATGCCTCAGGCCAGGCGCGCCCTCCGTCTGCCCGTTCTACAACACTAGCGACGTTGGACGGTGCGGACTCCGACGTGGCTGCCGTGGAGGTCAAGGAGCAACTGGTGTTGTGTAGGACTTTCTCGAAACCCGCCTACGAGTCCACCGAGGTCTACGAATATAATGTGTAGACCATACAGCCGCAGCACGTTCTTTGCAAAAGTTCGAACGCCACCATTGACGTCCTTCAGGCCAGCATGGTTCATCGTGGCTACAAGTACGACCTTGCCGTCATGTTGGTCATAGTCCGACGGTGCGATAATCCCACGCTACCGGATTTCGCTGACAAGACCCTCAATGACCGCACGGTATTGCGCAAAGGGGCCAAGTGTGCTATGGTGCACGGCCTTCATCGCTGCCAAGCTGTCCTTAGCCCGAAAGAGGGAAAGGACGGCACGGCATGAGTTCACGAGCGACTTGTCGCGCGTCTTATCCGCAGAAAGGATGCACGGGAAATTAAGAAGACGGAATATGTGCTCAAATCGTCACATCAGAGCGTCTTCGCGAGACTAGTCCGTATCAACAAGTCGTTCTTTCACCACCTCATGAGTGACATCCACTTCATGCAGGCTCTGGCCGTGAAGAACGACATGATCCCACAGGCGTTGAGTCATAATGGAGCCAGGGAAGGAACAGCGAAGGCCATTTTGCTCCCAGCAACCGGGCTGTCTGCCTACCGCCGCTACGTACGCGTAGCAAGGATTTTACTCCGAGACCCACGCGTCGTGAAAGTGCTTCGCGACCTGACCTTCGACATCTCGACCTCTGAGAAGCTTGGCATCACTCACTTTGATGCCCAGCATCTTTCGTCAGAGAGTCCTCAGGTCGTAGCTTAGTTCATGACTTCCGGGTCGCCGTTCATCAGCAACGCGGACCCCGACGGAAATTTTGAATCTGACCCTTTCTACGCGTACTTGCGCCAGTATTATCAAGTCTGCCTAGACTTGTTTGTGAGGTATTGAAAGGGGGAGGCCCTTAGTTGTGACTACTTTCTGAGCACTGAAATTGGTGAACCGAAACTACTCACAATTTCGGCCAAAGAGCTCTATTTGAAGCACATGCGCCTCTTCTCGAAGAGAGACAAGGAGTGTCGAGAAGATTTGGCGAAGCGCAAGAAAATGCGTGCTGCGCTCTTTGCGAATGGGGTAAGTGAGCACTTTGCTCCCGCGCCCATTAAGCACACCGCGCCGGCTCGCGTGACGACCTCAGCTGCTGTGCCTTCGACACGCCGTTCTGCCCGCCATTCTCGTGCTTCCCACGTCACTCGAATCGAACCTGGATTCCCTGCGTGGAATGTCTCAGCCCTTCTGTCCGTCAGAAAAGTGCTTGCCAGGGGTATAACGGCTGCACCCTACCTACGGTCAACGTCTCGACGTGTGGAGTTTGCGCAGTCGGGGAAGTCTGGTGGAGTGAAGAGGAGAGTGGGGCAGTCAGTACAAGGGGTCGCCGAGAAGACCGAGGCGGCCCAGGAGAACACGGGCATACGTATAGGTGCTTCGGAGATACTCGACGAAAAAGTCCCGAACTGGCTGGCGGTCGGCGCTGCGGATAAGATCCTGGTATTCGATCAAACAGCCGACACTTCGGAAAATCTGGCATATGTCGGCCCGCCAGGTCACGAAGAAGAGAAGTTGCGGGTGTGGATGGCGAAAGACACGCACCCCATGCTTTGGCTTTCTCCCATGCACATATCGATTGAGCACCGGGTGCACTTGTACCTCTCCATGAAGGACGTCGTAGCCGTGCATCGGTTTCAGTTCTTTAGTGGGAGCTATGTGTACTTTACCAGGCTTGAAGGTATCGATGGGGGTCCCGACATTTGCAAGCCTAACCGACCTCAGACACATTTCTGGAGGAACGTAGTAGACGGAGGTGAGGATTATGGCAGAGAATAAGCGTACTTTAAGAAGCGTCAAGGTCAGCTTTAGCGCCTCGGCTACAGGTGTCGCGGGAATCCCCCTGACTCCAGCAGCATTCCACGCGGAAGCCTCGAGCCTCTGATGTTGACGCCCAAGTGGAAGCTTTCCACCGTCGAAAAGTTTTTTTTATTCATTGCGAGCACTTTCAACGGGGAGAACGAACTGGGATACCAGCCCAAAGGGACCTAGTGAATCTCAAGCACGTACGAAGGGGAAGACGATCGGGATGCAGTAAACCAGGAGCTGGGAATGGTCCGCTACTCCAGTAAATGGAGCCTGGTGACGGAAGCCTGCAAATCGAAGATGGACTGGGTGTGGGCTCCGCGATGGCGTCCGTAGCGGGGCTGGTGGGTAGGTCAGCTTTCTTCACACGTCAGTGTGAACAATATACCTGGGAGGAAACTGTTCATATCTTAGACGAGGGCCGATTTTTGGTTACTGGAAACGACTACGCGCGGCAAGCGCCGAGCAATGACTTTCACGAATCATTGAAAGCGCAGACGCTCGGCTTTTTCGCAATTGTGAGCGGAGCAGTGGGCTTCTCGTCGCGGGTGCATGAGTATTCACACGTGCTCGAAGACGGTGACGAGAGCGAGCAGGAGGCAGCGGTGGGGCTCTTCAAGATGAGGAAGATCATTGTGTCGCTCAACTTAGTGTTTTTCGGACATGGGCATCTCACGCACGCCGGCGCTGCGTATGAGGACCGCATCGGGGATGAGTGGACGGTACGGCACCATGTGTACGTGATGCCAGGAGCGGAAGGTGTGCCGAACAAGGCGTTCTACCCACTGAGAGGGCCACCGCAGTTCCCGACAAGTGAGATGGCCCGTATTACTCGTAGGAGTAATGAAAGACGGTACGAGTCGGACAGTGGGGACGGCGCGGACGTGGTTCCGTTTGCAGGCTCGGACGCGGACAGGAGTAATAGGGTAGAGGAGATCGGTCTCAGAGATCATGGTTTCGACTCCGAGGATACAGAGGATTCGATTGCCGTTCTTACAAGTAGTGAGGACGATTAGGTAGCTATACGAAGAAGTGGATGGATAGTGTGAAGTAAAAGAAACTTCATCACTGCGTACCAGTTCGAGAACCGTGAACGGAGAGCAGGCCACAGTACGGCCACTGGGAAAGACTTCAGCTCAGCCGGAAGAAAGTTCGCCCAAAAAAGTGGGCGATTTTGTGGCCGCTATGGCAAGAAGAAAAAGTTTCAGAAGCAACGATAATTTAGACTAGGGGGTGCCACTAATGACAGGGGCTGAGATCTACACACGTGAAAACACATGAGCAGATCGATGTCCAAACGTAATCTGAAAAACAACATCGATCTGCCGTTGTATTTTCACATGGGTAGATCTCAACTCGTCTCCCTAGTGACACTCCGCCGATCTTAGAAATTACTTACTTTGCAAAGCCACGACGTACCCGTTTACAACTTCTCTCTGACGTCGACTCGAGGTTCAGTTTGTTTCAATGCTTCGTGTTGTACATGTAAGACCCGTTCAGAACAAGAAGTGTGTGCCTCCCGTTCTGCATGGGTCAACCGTAGCACTGCTACGGCAATGGTGGAGTGAAGTGTCCGCGTCTGTTCTCCCCACGTGCTTCTTTGCGTAGGTGACCATACAGAGTAGGAAGAAAATTGTTCCGTATGAGAGGATGCCGCCTCGACTGTAGACCTCAGCCTGGCCCTGCAAGTGGCAAACATTCGGCGCAAACCACACAGTGTGAGATGTGAGAATTCGTGCGTGCGCTATTAACCAGTGACCCGTCGACGCACAAAGCATGGTCAACCACACGAACGCAATTCGAGGGATAGAACCACTACTTTTGAGGTCCGCGACCCATTTAAACGTCCTGTGTTTCCCACGCAGTAAACTGACGCCGCCCAGCAACACTCGTGCAATGTACCACGTCTTACGAAGATTAGACATGAGCCCTTGTCTGCGTCGCACGATGTTTACAATACTGGCCGAGGGATCAGCGTAGGGGTTTACACATCATCTTTTCCCATATACCGTCGGCAAGATTCTGGGGGAGCCAGTGCAGCCGGAGATCACACAGCATATTCCTCAGTTTCGTAGTGCTGCAGATTGCGTCTATTGCGTGTAGCAGCCTTCAATGCAGTGGCTCGAAATCCGTCGGAATGCAAATAAAAGCATGAAGGGTCCAAGGTACGCCTATCGACGTGAGGAAGGCTACAGGCCATCATGTGACATTGATGTGCGTAGGTAGAGGTGCAGAACAGCAGTGTACTCCACGGTTCGCAATGCGAGCCGGATGTCCTACTTGGAAATGAACCGCGAGTAAAGGATGCGGGCGTTCACTGGACTCGGCAGTACGACATATTTTATCTTTGGAAGACAGAGTCGATGCGAGACACTGCCGTTCTACACGAACTCCAGGTTTTGGAATGCGGCGAAAATCAACATTCCATGGCATTCCAAAATATGCAGTACGGCTAGAAGTTTTACCTGGCGACTGCACCCGTAGGATGTCAGCGTCCATTTCCTGAAACATAGAGGCCGCCAAGTACAGAGTATAACTGGCCCAGTTGGCGATATCTCAGAAATAAAATCATCAAGCTCGCGAAACGCTAGCACGAGCTCGACTTTCTACTTGCACACGTCAAAGTCGTCACCGCTGCGCTTCTATATTTCGGAGCCGCCAGAGTTTTCCATCGTAGAATGAATGATATGCGGAATATAAGAGGATACTATCTGCCGAAGCAGCGTTCACCAGTCAATCCAAGCGGGACTCTTGCGGACACAAAAGCACGGCGTTCTTTGCGGGCACGATTTCGCGTAGGTTGGAAGAACTCCGGCTTAATGGGCACACTACTCAAGCCCAAAAAAAGCACGTCTATATTCCGGATCCAGCACAAAACTCTCGCATAGCCCTGAACTAACTGTCACCTGCAGGTACTGAGCACCAGCGTCACGACACCCCGTTCACTTAGCACTCCGCACACACCTGTGTTGCCTAAGAAGGATTCAACATGAGGAAAGAGCTAGCGAAAGCGTCGCGTTGGTTCAAGGCGCCATACTTCCGGCACCGGAAAAGTCCGGGACAGCCTTTTCCGGCACTGCACGCCAACAGAAAGGTCACAACAACACGCGGCTATCCTGCGTACGGGTGATATGGGTACCCCGAAATCCAGCCGACAGGTACCACTTTCGGAAACTATTAACTCGCAACTGTAACAGTCAGCCCGGTCTACAATCTCACACACTTGGGGCAAGACCAGTGACAAACGACGTGTCACACCGTATGATCGGCACACGACGCCGCAACTGAACGCCAACGAGGTGGAGTGAAGGAAACCTTTTCGCCCAGCACAAATCACGCCAGCGAGGTGAAGTGAAACAAACTTGTTGCGCCCAGCACAACTCAACGCTGACGAGGTATAATTAACGAAATTTGTTTGCAGACCAGAACGCAACAGGACCGAACGAGGTGGAGTGCATGAAACCTGGTGCAAAGACTTGGAGACGGATAGAGAGCTTCGGCAACATCGGCAGCGAAATGGGTATGGAATGAACAGCGGAATGGAAAGGATCGAGCGACGGATGGAACTCTGGGCTCGAAACCTGGACAAGGTTCGGTTCGGTTGAGGGGGTGAACGGAAAGAAAAACCAGGGGTACTGACCAAGATGGTAAAGGAAAAGTGATGCCAAGTCTCGCTGGGTCTTACTTTTTGAATCACGGCGCATTAAGTGCTTACATACTGCCCGGTTGCACGTCGCAGTCACTAAAACAGCAGGCGTAGTGTGTGCCATGCTACTCATGCGCGCAAAATATCCGATCAGCACATGAAGTTTAGTGCTGATCTGGTAGAAAATTGCTCGCTACTATTATCACATTCTGTCCATAAAGTACATAATAAAGTTGCGAATTCAAGTATGCTCCTGAAACTATCCCAGTGGTGGATGTGATAATTACATCGCCTGACTGTTCAAACTATTACCACAGCGCTGTGTGACAGGTCAGTGTGTCAACCCCACGGTGTGTACGAGCCATTCGTGATTGTACAGTGCGAAGACTGTACTAGTGTCGTTTCAACACTACTGTACTTCCGGCACTCCGTCTCTGGCAATATTTTTAACGTCGCAGTCCAAATGTCGCAGCTACAGTTTCCATCTTCACACGTCCCACAGCTTTTGTCATCATATCTGCAGCTATGTTCATAGTAGGGCAATATGCGAATTCAATCACCGTAGCTGGTATGGCCTAACGAGAAAAGTGAAAACGGATGTCGATGCGTTTGGTACGACTGGTAATGCCTCCATACTCTGCCAGTTCCATTGCGCAATCGATATCGGCCTGGTTGAGCAGCCGGACACGACTAAGTGGCCTTCCAAGCCATGTGCTGCAGACAAGTCGCCGCACCCATATCGCCTCTTTCGCTCCGGTGTACAAGTTCATGGAGTCGGTCTCGGTCCACGAGGTGGCCACGACTTCTTCTTTGCCTGAAGCATAGCTCCCGGCCGCACCGGCCATCACAAATATGTATCCACTTGTGGACTTTCGAGTCTTCTATTCATCGGCCCAGTCCGCATCCACTTACCCAAATGGCTCCAACTCGGGGGCCAAGCGGAAACATAATCTGGTGTGCGCATCTGATATAAAGGACCGCAGCACCCGTTTTAAAGCCTTCCAATGCGGGTCAGTTGGACTCTGAACGTATTGAGCCAACGTACATGCAGAGAATGCAAGATAGGGGGGTATACCAACCATGAGGTACATCAGACTTCCAAAAGCTTCGCGGCAAGGAGCTTCCGTTGCTGAAGGACCTCGCTCATTTACGTGCAGATGCATCTCATCTAATTCCAAGACCGTCTGCATGGGAGTTGCACTACCGTTGCCGCCCGTCATTCCGAAGCGCTTGAATACGATGGCTGCGTTCTTGGATTGGCTGAGGGTCAAAGTTTCATCCGCTAAATTTCTATGCATTTCGAATCCTAGGCAGCAACGAGTCCCATTGAGATTCTCCGTGTTAAACTTTCGGCGAAGTGCCGCCTTCACGTCGTCCACTGAGTTTTGACGATTGCAGGCAATCAGCAGATCATATACGTACAAAGCGAGCATTAGCACTGTATCGTTCGAGCGGAAAGTGTACAAGCAATCATTCCCAGAATTGCATGACATTCCGACGTGTTTGGTCAGATATAAAACGGTACACGTGTGCCAACGTCGACAAGCCTGCTTCAAACCATCAATCGACCCTTGCAATCGATGTACGTGGTTCTCTTTATCAGGATCTTTGAACCCTGATACCTGTTGCATGTACACGTCTTCATGCAGCGTGTCATTTAGAAAAGCAGCGACGGCATCCATCTCATGAAGCAGTAGATCTAGAGATGTAGCCACGACCAATCGCACGCGAGTCGATGTCATACGTAGTACTGGAGCGTATGTCTCAGCGTAGTCGATACCTTCTCCTGGCGAGAATCCACGAGTTACTAACCGAGCTTTGCGTCTCTTGAGTACAGACCCATCTGCCTGTGGCTGGTCATTAGTGTGGTACACCCGTCTCAAAGTAAAAAAGTTGCGGTCGTGAGGTCCCGAGACTAAACGCCAGGTGCTGTGCTGTATGAGAGAGACAAATGCTACTTGCATAGCTTCCTGACATTCTGTGGCGGTACCGCGAGTTGTGGCTTTTCGAAGTAGAGTAGTATTGAAAGTACGCTAGTACAGTCCTGTCACTGTACAGGTACGAATGGCTTGCACACCCCGTAGGGTTGACACGCTGACCTATCACACAGCGCCTTGGTTATAGTTCAAACTTACAGGCGATGTGATTATCACATGCTGTTTTGGGATAGTTTCAGGACCACAGATGAATCCGCGACTTGAACATGTACTGTAGTGACAGAATGTGATAAAAGTAGTGATCGTTTAAGAGAAGATCACCAGTACATTTTATGTGCTGATCGGCTAGTGACTGCGCATGAGTACCGCGGCACAAACTGCGCCTGCTACTATAGTGATGGCGACGTGCAACTAATCACTACATAAGCCCTCGATGTGCTGCGACTCAAAGTAAAAACCATCAATACCTGGCATCATTTTCCCTTTACCATCTTGGTCTGCACCCTTCCTTCTTTCTTTCCAATTTCCACCTCCACAAAACCTTGTTTTGTACAGGTTATGGGCCCAAAGTTTCGCCTGTACCTCGACCCTTCCCAATCTGCTGATCATTCATTATCCATCTCGCTGCGATTGTCTCCGAAGTTCTATGTCGGTCTCGAAGTCTTCCTATCAACTTCTGCTCACTCCACGTCGTTGGTGTTGCGTTGTGCTCTGCGAGCAAGTTTCCTTCACTCCACCTCGCTGGTGTTGAGTGGTGCCGTCGTGCGCGGATCATCCGTCGTGCCACGTCGTTTGTCCCTGGTCTTGCTCCAAGGGGGTGAGATTGCGGACTGGGCTGACTGTCTCGGTTGGGAGTTGATAGTTTGCGAAAGTGGTACCAGTCGGCTGGACTTCCAGGTACCCATATCACCTGTAGGCAGAATAGCCGAGTGTTGTTGTGGCCTCTCTGTGGCATGCAGTGGCTGAAACGGCTGACCCGGACTTGTCTGGTGCCGGACGTCTGGCGACTTGTGCCAACGCGACGCCTGCGATTGATCTCTCCGCGTGATGAGACCTTTTCCGGCAAGTCAGCTTGTGTGCGAAGTGCTTAGTGAACGGGGTGTGGTGACGTCGGTGCTCAGTACCTGCAGGTGACAGACAGTTCAGGGATATGCGAGAGTTCGGTGCTGGATCCTGAATATAGCCGTGCTTTGGTTAAGCTTGAGTATTATGCTCCGCAAGCCAGAGTCCTTGCGACCTACTAACAATCGTGCCCGTATAGCACGCCGTACGTATGTGTGTTCAAGAGTGTAGCTTGGACCGACTGGTGCACGCTGGTTCGGCATGTAGTATCCTAGTTCGGACGACTCGTACGACTTAGAAGCACCACTGTTCTGATTGACGCGCTCAGTGGCAGGATCCTCAAAATGTTCCTCACCCAGAGAGTCTAGCTGAAGAACAAGGGTTCGACCCTCAGTGATCGCACACCGTAAATCAGAACGCGGGATCGGTACGTTGACCTTGGATCCGCGCAGAGCGGGGCAATTTGTCGCTGGAATCGCATCTCAACCGGAGAGTCTAACCGGGGACGCGAGGAGTACACGTCTACAAAAAGTTTAAAAACTTTTGTCTTATGTCCACTTCGTGAACTAACATGCGCCTTCGTTGTCACGCACGCCAGAATCCGTATTCCTGACAGTCTTTGTTGCGATGAATAGCTCTGGTAGCTTCAACATCGAGACGCTCAGCGGCGATAAATTCCATGCTTGGAAGTAGAGAGTCGAGCTCGTGCTAGCATTTGGCGAGCTCCATGATGGTACTTTTGAGAAATCGCCGACCGAACCAGAGGAACGCTCAATGTGGAAAAGAAGCGACGGAAAGGTAAGAGCCGTGATTGATCTGAGTGTAAGTACGGAGAACCATGATCATGTGCGTGGAGTACAGAGTGCGGCTGAGATGTAGAGAGGTACCTTGAATGTGTTACAACGTCGTACTCTGATCAACAAACTTAAAGTTCGAGGCAGTTTCTACTCTGCGTGGATGACAGCAAGTAAGCGGGTCCGCCTGGACATCAATCAAGTACGTCAGCTGGCGTCAGACTTCAAAGTTATGGAGGTTCAAGTTGACGATGAGGACTTGGCTATGAGTACCTTACGTGGATTGGCGGAGCGATTCGAACATCTCAGAGTCGCCGTTGATAGCATGACTTGTGAAAATTCCTTCACACTACAGTTTTGGAAGAGGCGCCTACTTCATGAGGAAGAGCATATGAGTGAGCGCTGATCTAGCGCGACGACTAAATTGTCTAGCTCTAGATTGATGTCGAATACCACCAGGAGACCTGATAGGAAGGCGCCCTTCTTCACATACTGCAAACGTAATGGCGATACAATGTTCACCTGTTTCAAAAGGGAGAACGACAACGCAGCCGACATTCGTAATACCGGACTACTGTCGACAGGTGGGCAACAGAATAATATCTGAAACGATCCTGGAGCTGGTCCAGACGACAAATCCTGTACCTTTGTGTGTTTGATGGCGACGCCTCCATGCGCCAAAGTGTCCGCATCCAGCTGCAAACTGTTATACATCGAATCCGGTGCCACAGCTCAGATGACACACAACTGCGACTTGTATGGCAAGATCCACCCTGTGGAGCCGTTCAGTGTGTCCACAGGCGATAGGACTTTCTTACAAGCATGCGGGCGTGGATCTATGTAGATAAAACTAGATATACAGTCTAGATCGGTGAGATGTCGCCTTGATAATGACGTACATTTGCCGACATTCCGGCTCAATTTGATCTCAGTATCCAGTACCGATAAAGCGGGTATGACGGTTATCTTTCGGGACGGTAGATGCAGTATCATAAAAAACACTCCGAACTCATTGTGCAGGGGTACCGTGTAAATGGTCTGTTTGATCTCGAGACCTGTCAAGCTAAATCTCCAAATGACAAATCGTGTGTACTCATGTCTGTTGACCTCAGGCTGCGGCATGCCCGGATAGCTCACGTACATTGTGACGTTAGCATGAACATAGCCAACAAACATGTCGTAAGAAGAATGGTTTCGACAGCAAAGAAATCCATAGACACTTTTTCAACAAGCGTGTACGGGAAGGGCTGAAAGATTCGGATTCAGGGGCGGCGCGAAAAACCATATCCCGGATTACACGATGTTGGGCACTCTGAGGTGCCCGGTCCAATTCGGGTTGAGTCGTTCGGAGGCCCGCGCTACTTTGTGACCTTTGTGAATAACCACTTGCGCAATTGCATAGTGTATCCAATTAAAGCAAAATCGAACGTGTTCAATTGTTTCGTGAAATGGGTCGGTTAGGGCGAGCGCCATACCGTTCGAAACGTGAAAAGCTTTCGATCTGATAACGTTGGAGAGTATACTTCGAACGACTGGAAGCAGTTCGTATCTCAATGTGGCATTCGCCATAGTCCGACTGTGCCGTACAACCCGCACGAAAACGGCATTGTGAAGCGTCTTACCCGTACTTTAGAGGAGCTGATCAGTTTGTCGCCTCACCATGCTCAAGTGGCGAAGCGCTTTTGGGCAGAAGCCCTCGCAGTGGCAGTACGCGTTTGTGACCATGTCACAACCATACAACTGGACGCAAACGTCACCCCATATGATGTATAGACTGGCAAGAAACCAAATATGAGCAACCTGCGGGTGTTTGGCAGTAAACGTTTGTACACAACGCAGCAGCATACCAGACAGGAGCTGAAAGCTCGTGCACGTGAAACTCTCATGAGCTGTTTTACGTCCGGTCCGCAGGATTATTTGTAATGGGATGCTGCTGACCGTAAGGTCCTTATTAGCAGAGACGTAAAATTCGATGAATCTCAGTCAAGGTCCAACAACATCGTCGCCAGCCGGTCCCACCGCGGTGGCGACATGGCACAGAGTTTGGGCCATGCCGACGACCGTGTTGTTGACGTCAACAATCAAGTCGACGGATCTGAAGTTGTTGGCTCTGAATCCAAAGAGGGCGCCGCAGACGAGACTGATCACGATGACCCCTGTGATCACGTTGATGTTCAGGACGCTGTACCTCGTGCCGATAACCCAGGTGGCTTGCCCCCTGTTCGACGATCCACATGCACAAGATCCACTCCTCGTTTATGGTGACAGTTTTCATGACTGATGGCACTGCTGTCCGCATCGGTGTCTCCAGATCCTCGTATGTACAAGCAGGCCACAACTTGCGACCCCTCCACAGAATATCAGGAAGCTATGCAAGTAGAGTTTGACTCTCTGATACAGCACAGCACCTGGCGTTTAGTTTCGCGACCTGACGACCGCAACATTGCTACTTGTCGATGAGTGTACCACATTAAGGAGCAGCCCCAGCCAGATGGGTCTGTATTCAAGAGACGCAAAGCTCGGTCAGTAACTCGTGGATTCTCGCGATTAGAAGGCATGTACTAGTCTGAGGCAAGCGCTCCAGTAGTACGTCTCACATCGAGTCGCGTGCTACTGGCCTTGGCACCATATCGGGATCTACTGCTTCATCAGATGGACGTGGTCACTGCTTTTCGAAATGACACGCTGCATGAAGAGGTGCACATGGAACAGGCACAAGGCTTCAAATATCCTGGTAAAGAGGTCCATGTCCATCGATTGCAAAAGTCGATTTATGGTTTGAAGGAGGCTTTTTGACGATGGCACACGTGCACCGATTTATATCTACCCAAGCATACGGAATTGTCACGCAATCCAGGCGATGCATGATTGTAAACTTTTCGCTTGAACGATATAATGCTAATGATCGCTCTGCAGTTAGACGATCTGCTGCTTGCATGCAATCGTGAAAACATACTGGACGACATGAAGGCGGCACTTAACCGAAAGTTTAACTCCGAGAATCTCAAGGAGGCTCGTAGCTGCCTAAGATTCAAAATGTAGAGAGATGTAGCGGATGGAACTTTGACCCTCAGCCAGTCCAAGAACGCAGCCACCGTATTCAAGCGCTTCGGAATGACCAGCGCCAACGGTACTGCAACTCCCATGCAGGCGGTCTTGGAATTAGATGACATGCATCTGCACATAAATGAGCGAAGTCCTTCAGCAACGGAAGTTCCTTGTCGCGAGGCTATTGGAAGTCTGATATACCATATGGTTGGTATACGCCCCTTTCTTGCATTCTCTGTATGTAGGCTCCCTCAATACGTTCAGAGCCCAACTAACCTGCATTGGCAGGATGTAAAACGCGTGATGCGGTCCGCTGTATCAACTGCGCATGCCGGATTATGTTTTCACTCGGCCGCCGAGCCGGAGCCATTTGGGTACGCGGATGCGGACTGGGCCGGTGAAAAAAAGACTCGAAAGTCCACAAGTAAATATGTATTCGTCATGGCCGGCGCGGCCGTGAGCTGAGCTTCACGCAAACAAGAAGTCGTTTCCACCTCGTGGGCCGAGGCCGACTATATTAACTTGTACACCGGAGGAAAAGAGGCGATATGGCTGCGGCGACTTCTGTGCAGTATATGGCTTGGATGGCCATTTGGTTGTGTCCCACTGCTCCCCCAGGCCGATAAGCAGGGATCAATGGAACTGGCGAAGAATGGGGGCATTAATCATCGCGCCAATACCGATATCCGTTTGCACTTTACTCGTCAGGCCATATCAGATAAGATGATTGGATTCGCATACTGTCATACTATGGATATGGCTGCAAATATGATGACAAAAGCTGTGGGACGTGTCATGATAGAAACTCTAGCTGTGAAATTTGGATTTGGATGTTAAAACCAGTGACAGAGCTGGGATGTTCGAAATAGAGGACCATTGAAACTACGCTGGTACAGTCCTAACACTGTACGATCACGAATGCCTTGCACACCCCGTGGGGTTGTCACACTGACACATTGACCTATCAGACAGCGCTGTGGGAATAGATCAAAAGGTCAGACGATGTGATTATCGCATCCTGAATTTGGATAATTTGAGGAGCACAGTTGTATGCGCAACTCGAAGGTGTTCTGTAGTCACAGAATCGGATAATGGTAGCGAGAATTTTATTGCAGATCAGCAATACACTTCATGTGCTGATAAGAGAGTGTGTACTCATGAGTATCGTGGCTCACACTACTCCTGCTGCTATAGTGATGGTGACGTGCAACTGGCCGTTATATATCTCCATATGGGCTGTGACTCAAAGTAAAAAGAAACCAGACCTGGCATCACTCTTCCTTTACCATCTTTGTCAGCACCTTTGTATTTTTCTTTCCGGTCTTCCCCGCAACCAAACCTTATCTTGTACAGCCTACTTGTGTACATGAAAAGGTTCGGATGAGGGGGAGAAAAGAATGAAAGAAGCAAGATTGCTGGGCAAGATGATACGGGAAAAGTAATGCCAAGTCTGGCTGGTTTTTACTTTGAGTCACAGCCCATCAACGGGTTATCTAGTGCCCAGCTGCGCGTCGCCATCACTACAACAGCTGTCGCAGTGTGTGGCATGCTATTCATGCGCACATACTATCCAATCAGCACATGAAGTGTAATGCTGATCTGCTATTAAATTCTCGCTACTGTGATGACATCCTCGGACTACAGTACACATTCAAACTTAGGTACAACTTTACTGCTGCAATTATCCCAATTTAGCATATGATAATCACATGGCCTGATGATTTGAACTATTATCACAGCGCTGTGTTATAGGTCAGGGTGTCGTGTACAGTGACATGAATGTACTAGTATACCTCCGACACTACTGTACTTCCAACACCCCCGCTCTGTCACTGGTTTTAACGTCCAAGTCCAAATTTCGCAGCTAGAGTTTCCATCTTTACACGTCCGACGGCTTTTGTCATTATATCTGCAGCCATATCTATAGTAGGGCAATATGCCAATTCAATCAACTTATCTGATATGGCCTGTTGGGTGAAGTGAAAGCGGATGTCGATGTATTTGGTACGGCGGTTGATGCCTCAATTCTTTGCAAACTCCATTGCTACTTGGTTATCGGCCTGGATGAGCAGTGGAACACGACCAAAAGGCCTTCCGAGTTGTATGCAGCACACAAGTCGCTGTAGCCATATTGCCTCTTTAGCTCCGGGGCACATGCTAATGTACTCTCATAAATGTAGGTCAGCGGGGTGGAGGGATAGCAACGACAAGGAGGAGACGCGTTCGAGAAAGGAAGGTTGGCTGTGTTGCCCATCTTTATTCTGAGTTGCTCAAGAAACTCTCCTTATATGCAACTCTAGACTGCTACTCGGACTGATCTACCCACTTCACCAACACACTACGATCACCCGTACAAATGACCGATTACACCCTTAGATCAACGGTTCAATCTTCACCACTTGTGCGTTCATGTGTATGCGTCCTAAACACTACCATTTCACAGCCTTACTAATCTCAGTGTCAGCCTGGACGCACCTTGTCCGACGTCGCACATCATAGTAGGCTGGATGCAGGTGGAAGGCACATGACACAGCAATCATTATGACGGAGTAAGGCTGGATGCACCTCTACTCACAAGAGGAAAACAATCAGTGTCACGCAGTAGGGCTGCAAACACACCCACTCACAAGACCAGTCCATCAGTCTCAAGAAGTAAGGCTGGATGCACTTTGACTCACGATATAACGCAATCAATACCACGGGGTAAGGCTGGATGCACTTTGCCTCACGCGACATGACTATCGGCTTCGAACAGTAAGGCTGGAAGAACTTTGTGTCTGCCGTCGTTAACACAGTGTGCCGCATTGGCGTGTCCATGCACGCGCATAGGCGACAGGTGTCCTGTGCTGTACTTGCACTGTAAACGAAGCCGTCCCGCCGAAACAATACAAGCACATGGTGTACACTATTAAGTCCATGATTACATGCGTACTGTGGTGTGAGCAAAGTATATAGGACAGCTGTATCCATACCATCGACACATTGACACATGTACACACCCGATCCAATCGCCCGCCCTTTATCTTACTATAAGCCAATACATTTGCAGTATTGGTTGCTTACTACATAGAAATACGGGCGAAGTTCTACTTGGCATAAATTGTCGAAAAGTACAGTAAGTTGGGGACCTTCGAAAAGGTCGCTATCGTCTCCAACAAGTTTAATTTTAACACCAATTCGTGCCTCCAGGACCTTCTACGTAGCATGTCATCGTCATTTGAACAGAACCTCTGAAAGCGTGGCCTTAGGCGTGGCCAGCACCTCTAGACCCGCTTGATCGGCCTGATGTACCTCCTCGATGTAGTCGTTGACACTCGTCTTCAAACCGACAATCTCTTGCTCCTGCGCTGTGACCTTCCTCGTCTGCTCACCAAGCGTCACTCGTTGCTCTTCTATGTGCTCACGCAAGATCTATTGTGAAAGAGGAACAGCGGAAGTCTGAACCCTTGTGCGAGACTGCTTGAGCGAAGGTGGTGACGAAGAGAGTCTCACCCCCGATGCACCAGGAGGACGCAAGGTCCCACGATGAGTAGCCGTACCCCACGGCAGTTGTGATACCGTACAGGGGCGGTAATGCCGGGCGTGCGGACGCGCAGAGCAGACACGATTCCTGGCCGGAGGGTGAACCTGGCTGTGCTCGAGCTGCAGTCAAATTGAATAGTCGCACGACAAGGAGACATCTGGTTGGCAGCACGCCCTGGTGGAACTGCCGGTATTATAGTACCACTGTGGGTCGCCAGAATAGTGGCATTATCGATTTGTTCATCTTCGGAACCAGACAGAGACGCCGCCGGCGTTGTCTTGGGACACGCAACCTCCGTTAACCTTCCTGCGGGGTGGCGCTAAGGTGCATGAACCTCGCGGGTCGGTGTACTCACAGCGAAACGCGCAGCTGGTGCGTCGTCCTCCTTCTCCCACTGGTCGTGGATGCGCTCGCGAGATCGTGGCATCGGAACAACCATTCTCGGCCTTCTGGCCAGCGATGCCGTCGATGTACAGCTGCGCCAGAGGCGCGACATGACAGGTGGAGGCTCAGTGAGAGGAAAAGGGCCGAGAACTACGTTGCAGTTGCTGTGAACTGACCATTACAAGTGCCGGCTAGTATCTACCACTAGTAGTGGGTCCTTTGTGAAGTCATGCACACGCGAAGAGTGCCTCCCGACGTTTGAAGTACGATAAGCGTCAACGGCAGGACTGGAAGCAGAGGGCGACGCCCTGCAACTGGGCACTCCAGAAAGAAACGAAAACTCAGAATAAGGGAGTATCACTTGTGACAGGGGCTGTGATCTGGACATGTGAAAATACATTGGCAGATGGATGTTGTCTTTCAGATTAAATTTCGCGTATCCATCCGCTTCTGTGTTCTCACATGTTTAGATCTAACCCCCTGTTACTAGTAACACCCCACAAGTCTGAATTTTTATTACTTCTCCAACCGAGTTTTCCTGCTACAGCTGTTCGAAGTACAGGAGTGTCGGAGGTGCCCCAGTACATTCCTGTGATTGTACACGACACACTAACCTATCACACAGCGCTGTGGTAATATTTCAAATGATCAGGCGATGTGATTATCACATTCTGAATTGGGATAATTTCAGCAGTACAGTCGTCCCCAAGTGTCAATGTGTACTGTAGTCCGAGGATGTGATAATAGTACCGAGAATTTAATAGCAGATCATCATTGCACTTTATGTGTTGATTGCATAGTATGTGTGCATGAGTAGCATGCCACACACTGCGACAGCTGTTGTAGTGATGGCGACGTGCCGCTGGGCACTATATACGCCCTTGATCGGCTGTGACTCAAAAGAATAACCAGCCAGACTTGGAATCACTTTTCCTTTACCACCTCGCTCAGCGCTCTTGCTTCTTTCATTCCTTTCTCCCCCTCATCCGAACCTTGTCTTGAACAAATTATGGGCCCAGAGTTCCATCCGTAATTCGATCTTTTTTCCATTGTGATGATCATTTCTATCCCTCTTGCCGCCATTGTCTCCAAAGCTCTTTGTCCGTGTCGAAGTTTTCGTATCAAATTTCTCTCACTCCACCGCGTCGGTGTTGAGCTGTGCTCTGCGAAGAAGATCTTTTCACTCCACCTTGTTGATGTTGAGTTGCGCCGTCGTGTGCAGATCATCTGCCGTGCGACGACGATCGTCCCGGGTCTTTGTGCAATCGTGTGAGATTGTGGACCGGATTACCTATCTCAGTTGGGAGTTAATAGTTTGCGAGGGTGGTACCTGTCGGCTGGATTGCCAGGTATGCGTATCACCTGTGGGCAGGATAGCCAGGTGATGTTGTGACGTCTTCGTGGGTGTGCAGTGCCTGAACCGAATAACCTGGACTTTGTCTGGTGACGGAAGTCTGGCGACTTGAACCGACGCGAATCCTTCGATTGCCCCTTCCTCGTGGTGAAACCTTTTAAGGCAACACAGGTTGTGTGCGGAGTGCATAGTGGCCGGGCTGTCGAGACGTTGGCGCTCAGTACTTGCAGGTGACGGTCAGTTCAGAGTGATCCGAGAGTTTGGGGCCGGATCCTGAACAGAAACGTGCTTTGTTTGAGCTTGAGTATTGTGCTCCGTAAGTCAGATTTCTTGCGAGCTACTGACGATCGTGCTCGTAAAGCACGTCGTGCGTTTGTATCCGCAAGAGTCTTGCTTGGATTGACTGGTGAAAACTGCTTCGGCAGGTAGTATCCTCCACGGGACGACTCGTACGACCAACAAGCACCACTGTTGTGATTGACGCACACAGTGGCAGGAATGTGAATACGTTCCTCACCCAGAGAGTCTTACTGGGGGCCAGGGGTTCGACTCAGGTAAACGCATACGGTAATTCAGTACGTGGGTTCGTTACATTGGAATCTGATTTGCGCAGAGTGAGGCCATGTGTTGCTGAAATCGCATCTCACACGGAGAGTCTCACCGGGGGTCGCGAGTAGTCGACCTTTACAAGGTTCGTGTAGCCTTTGTCCGCCTAGTGGGTCTATATTCGCCTTTGGTCGTCAACGCTGCCCAGAGCTTATATTCCGAATATCATTCATTCTGCGATGGAGAACTGTGGTGGATTCAAGATCGAGAAGCTCAGCGGGGATAACTTCCATGTTTGGAAGCACAAAGTCGAGCTCGTATGAGCATTTCGCGAGCTGGACGACGTTATTTCTCAGAAACCACCGTCTGAGCCAGATGAGCTCTCAACTCGGAAAAGGCGTGACGTGAAGGCAAGAGCCGTGGTTGGTCTCAGTCTCAGTGACGAGCACCTTGATCATGTGCGGGGAGTGCAGAGTGTGGCGGAAACGTCGACTGCTATTCTGAATGTGTTCCAACGTCGCACTGTTCTCAATAAACTTCAAGCTCGACGCAGTTGCTACTCTGCGCAGATGGCACCAGATGAGCGCGTACTGGTGTACATCAATCGAGTCCGTCAGTTGGCCTCAGACCTCAAAAGTGGGGAGGCTCAGGTTGACGACGAGGATATAGCTATGAGTATTCTATGTGGATTGCCCGAGCGATTCGAGCATCTCATAGTTGCCATTGACACCATGGCTGGTCAAAAGGCCTTCACCCTGGAGTTTGTGAAGAGCTGTCTACTTCAGGAGGAACAGCGCATGAGTGAGCGCGCCCGTAGCAAAATCATCAAAGCTGTCAATTCTGCTTTGGTGTCGAATGCCGCGAGGCGTTCTGACCGAAAGCTCCGCCACTACTGCACGTATCGCAAACGTACCGGGCCTTTAGTCGCGACATGTTTCACAAAGCGCGACGATGACGCAGCCGGAAGTCGTAATACCCGACTGCTGGCGTCTGATCGACATGAGTACGGTACCGGTCGCAATGAAACATTCGACTCCGACCACAACTCCGAAAAGTTTAATTGTCCAATGGCACGTCCTACTGCCAAGATGTCGGAGGTCAGTTCCAAGTTGTGGTACATTGATTCTGGTGCTACTGCCAATATGACCCATGATCGTGGCTTATTCGACAAGTTCCACGCTGTCGAACCATTCGATGCATCCATGGGCGATAGTAGAACTGTACAAGCATGCGGTCGTGGAACGGTGTGGACCACTCTCGATGAGCAGTACAGGCTGGTTAGGTATCACCTGGAAAATGTGGTTTATGTACCTGCATTCCGGTACAACTTAATCTCAGTGCCAACAATCGATTCTGGTGGCATGAGTGTTATGATTTGGGACGGCAAGTGTACCATCATTGACGAGAACAGGTTATGTTAGAGGAAAAAAGGAAAGAAAGAAGAAGGAAGCGGAATGCTGAACAAGAAAGGTAAAA
>JAUKWC010002671.1:0-20921 GCA_032356245.1 Endocladia muricata | reverse complement strand
GGTGACGATCTCGGTGAAGTCCAAGACGATCGGCTTGGCACCCAGATTCTCGAAGATCTTCGTCTCCAGGCCCGGCGGCGAGCGGAACTTCCAGTTCTTCAGGTCATCCGGACCGGCGATCGGCTTGCTGGAGGCCAGCGATTCCTGACCGTAGATCCACCAGCCGATCAGCTCCATGCCGTACTTGTTGTAGAGCGTCTGCGCCACTTCCTCGCCGCCGTTGAAGAACCAGGCGTGCTGCTGGTAGGGCGTGTCGTAGCCGCCCATGATGTCGCCCACGAACTGGAACGCCGGGTCCTTGCCGGTCTGGTAGCCGCCGCCGGTCATGTCGCCATCGAGAATGCCGGTGGCCGCCGCGTCGAAGGTCTCCACCGACTTGACCACGCTGGACGAGTAGAACATCTCGATCTCGAGCTGGCCGTTGGACATGACCTGCACGTCGTCGACGAAGTCGGCCGCCAGTTTGCCGGACAGGCTCTCGGGCGCGTAGTGCGTCTGGATGCGCAGCGTGTAGGACTCCGCGTCCTGAGCCGAGGCGGTGCCGATCGTCGCCACGGCGATACCGAGCGCAACCAGTGTCGGGGTGAAACGTGTCTTCATGCGAAAGCTCTTTCCTGAGGGTTTGGTGACGCCACCGTCCACACTTGTGATCGCGCTTCACGGCGTCGTTGCCGAAGCGTAACCGAGAAGGCCACAATTACCAACCGGATGGCCAACCGATTGACGAGGCATTGGTTACAAAACGTTCCGGTCACGATACCGCTTCCGGCCGGTCCGCCGAGCGGGTCCCCATACTGCCGATCGCCGCACGAGCGTTGGCATGGCAAATCGCCTGGCGCTGAACCGGACGTCTTCCCGACAGCCGGGTCAACAGTCCGCCAGCCACCACCTGAGCGTGCCATCGCTCCTGGCGCCGCCAGCGCCGGCACGCCTCGTGCGCGGCGGCTGGCGCGGCGGCTGCTCGGCCCGCACCCATCCACCCCGGCCATCGATCCGCATGACGCGACTCCATCTGTCCACCCGCAATCTGATCGAGGACCTCAAGGCCAGCTTCTGGGCGCTGCCGGTAGCCGGGCTGGTGGTGGCTGTCACCCTGTCCACGGTGGCGAATGCGCTGGACCGGGCGTATTTTTCCTCGGTCGGCGCGCAGGCGGACGGCTTTCTCGGAGCGGTGCACGTCGACACGGTGCGCCAGCTGCTGGCAACGCTAGCCACGGCGGCGGCCGGAGTCACCGGCATCGTGTTCTCGGTCACCATCACCACGCTGGCGCTGGCGTCCCAGCAGTTCGGTCCGCACGTGCTGCGCACCTACATGCAACGGCGCTTCGTGCAGCTGGTGCTCGCAGCCTTCGTCGGTACGGTGCTGTACGCCATGCTGGCGCTGCACTGGCTGGGGGCGGCCGATCACGCCGACTTCCAGCCGGCGGTGACGGCGGCGACCACGCTGGCGCTGACCGGCGTGGACCTGTTGCTGCTGGTGCTGTTCGTGCACCTGACGGCCACCTCGATCCAGGTCGGTTCGGTGATCGAGTCCGTGCACGAGGATCATGTCTCGCGCACCGCGATCCTGTTCCCCGCCGCCGATGGCGAGGAGGAGCCACCGGCACTGGATGGTGCGGATATCGATGCGTCGCTGGCCGCCGGCGGCGGCACCCGCATCACCGCCGCCGACGACGGCTACCTGCAGAGCATCGATCGGGTGCGGCTGATCGAGCTGGCCAGTTCACTGGACGTGCGCATCGTCGTGGCGCACGAACCGGGCAGCTGGGTGATGGCGGGCAGCACCCTGGCCCGGGTGCACGCCCCGACCGGTGCGGCGGTACCGCTACCCGGCGAACCGTCCGATACGCCTGCCCGGCTGGAACAGCGCGTGCGCCGGCTCCTGGTGCTGGGCCGCTCGCCCACGCCCGAGCACGATCCGCGCTTCGCGCTGCGACAGCTGCACCAGATCGTGCTGCGCGCGCTGTCACCGGCGCTCAACGATCCGCAGACCGCGGCCACCTGCATCGCCCGCATCGGTGCCATCGCCTCGGATCTTCTGTCGCGGGACCATGTGCGCAGGCGCTTTACCGATGCCGGCGGCACCGTGCGGCTGATCGAACGGCGGTCCACGCCGGGCGAGCTGCTGGACTTCGCCTTCGATGCGGTCATCCGTGCCGGTGCCTCGCGCGCCGATACCGCCTCGGAGCTGGTGCACACCCTGCACGAACTGGCCGTCAGACGGCCGCGCTCACGCTGGCTGGATCGGCTGGGCAGGCAGCTGGACCGCATCGAGTCGGGTGTGCTGAACGCGTCGCCGGAGCCGGCCGATGCCGAGCGGCTGAGCGAGTCGATACGCCGCGCACGACGGCGCATCGTTGCCGGGGTCGAGCCCGGGGTCGCTGCCGGGGCCGGGGCCGGGGCCGCTCATCGTGCGTCGGTCGCGACCGACGCCGCCGCTCAGCTCGGCCCGGACAACCGCACCAGTGCCGGCACCGGCTCTTCGCCGTGACCGGCATCGACCGCGGTGCGCAGCACATCGCTCGCCGCGGCCACCACGCTTGACGAGGTGCCGAGCGTATCGGCCATCTCGACGAAGTAGCCGATGTCCTTCAGCCCGTTCTTCAACGCGAAGTCGAGCTTTTTCTCGTCCCCGGCCACGGCCGCCGCCATCATCCAGTCGAAGAAATCGCTGCGGTTGGGCCCGGCGGCCATGACATCGTTCAGCTGGGCGACGTCCACCTCGGCCGCCCGCGCCGCTGACACCACCTGCGCCACCAGGGCCGCCACCGACATCGAGTAGGCGTTGTTGAGCAGCTTGATGGTGTGCCCGGTGCCGAGCGGGCCGAGGTGGAACAGGTTCTCGCTCATGCACTCCAGCAGAGGCTTCGCGCGGGCGAAGTCCCGCTCGCCACCGCCGGCCATCATGTTCAGCGTGCCGGCTTCGGCGGCGGCGGCCGATCGCCCCAGCGGCACGTCCATCAGCGAGCATCCGGCATCCTCCAGCGTCCTGCCGAGCGCCTTGGTGGAGGTCGGGTTCGAGGTGCCGCAATCGATCACCAGCAGCGAGCCGTGATCGCCCGCCAGCAAGCCCTGCTCGCCGGTGATCAACGACTCGACCACCTCGGAGGTGGTGACGCACAGCACGACGATGTCGCAGCACTCGGCCAGCTCGCGCGCGCTGGCGACCTCGCTGGCCCCCAGGCCGAGCAGCCGCTCGACCGGCTCGCGACGCGTGTGCCCCATCACGCTCAAGGGGTAGCCGGCGCGCCGAACCGTGGCCGCCATGCCCACGCCCATGGCGCCCAGGCCGATGAAACCGATGCGTTCCCGCCGTTCGTCACTCATGCCCTGCCGAACTCCCCTGCGTGGTTGGATGGCGTCAAATGGACATGCCGCCGTCGATGTTGAACAGTGTGCCGGTGACGAATTCCGACTCGTCGGAGGCCAGATACACCGCCAGCGCGGCAATCTCGGCCGGTTCGCCCAGCCGGCCCATCGGCTGGCGGGCGATGAAGTCGCGGCGCGCCTGCACCGGATCGTCGAAGGCGGCGATGCGCTGATCCAGCGAGGGGCTCTGCACGGTGCCGGGGCGGATGGTGTTGCAGCGCACGCCGCGCCCGACGAAGTCCGCCGCCACCGCCTTGCTGAAGCCGTCAACCGCCGCCTTGGTGGCGCTGTAGGCGAGCCGGTTGGGTAGGCCCTTGTGCGCGCAGATCGAGGAGATGTTGACGATCGATCCGCCACCGGCGTCCAGCATGCCGGGCAGCACCGCCCGCACCGTACGATGCATCGAGGTCACGTTCAGGTCGAAGGCGTGCGCCAGCTCGTGTTCATCGCAATCGAGCACCGAGCCGTGGTGCACCATGCCGGCCACGTTGACCAGGATGTCGAACGGCCCGTCCGCCGCGACCAGCGCATCGACCGCGGCGGTATCGAGCACGTTCAAGGTGGCGGTGCGCAATTGCGCCACCCCCTGCAGGGAGGCCAGCGCCGCGCCGTTGACATCGGTGGCGAGCACCGTCGCTCCGGCGTCGGCCAGACCGCGCGCTATCGCTTCACCGATTCCCTGCGCCGCCGCCGTGACCAGCGCTCGCTTGCCTTCGAGCCGTCGTTGCATGACGCCCAGCATACCGCGTGCACCGCCACCCGCGACCGGTCACACGCGTCGGGAGGCGCGAATCAGGACGGATCGAATCGCTGCAGCATGGCCACGGCGGTGTCGAGGGACTCCTGGATGGAGGTGATCGCGGCGATGACGCTGTCATTGTCCGCCTGCTCCATCGCCAGCAATTCCAGGTTAAGCGACGCGGCCTGCAACGGCGTCTTGATGTCATGGCGCAGGACGCGCGCCAGGTCCGGTTCGAGGGATGCCAACGGATCGTGCGGCGGAGCGCCCTCGGGTTCTGCGTCGGTCAACGTCCATCCTCCGGTCGGTGAGGGGTGATCCTGGCCGCATCGCCCGATCGGACCACCCCGCGGTGCGAGCGTGACGCCACGTCAGCGTACCTCCAGCCGATTGTCGACCGGAATGCCGGGAGCGGCGCGCTCCGCGATGCGCACCGCCGCTTCCCGCTCGCCTTCGTCGTCGACGAAGCCGGACAGCACCAGCGTGCCCTCTTCCAGATCGACGCGAATCGAGGCGGCGCTGACATCGGACGAGCCGATCAGTGCCCCCTTCACATCGGTGGTGACCACCGCATCGCGCCGGTCGGTCTGTTCCAGATCCTTGCCGTTCAGCGATGCGCAGCCTGTCAGGTGCAGGGCGAGCAGAGCGCCCAGGCCGATACGCCGGCCGATACGCCGGGCGATGCGCAGGCCCGTGCCGTGATGAAGCATCATTTCCTTTCCTCGTCCAACGTGTCCACCAGCCCTTCGCAATACACCGAATCCTCGCCCGAACCGCCGCGGATGAACGGCAGCAAGGCCGCCGCGGGCGTCGCCACGGTGCCGAGCAGACCTGCCAGCGCGGCGCGTGCCACCATGTCCGGGCCCGGACGGATCGACACCTCGCCGTTTCCGCCGGAAATGGCGACCGGCCCCTGGCCGCTGATCAGCGAGGCATCCTTGGCGTGCGGCTCCACGCCCAGGTCGAACGATTGCTCGCCCAGGTCGACGGTGCCGTCGGCGATGATCACCGTGTCGCTGGTATCGACCACGAAGCGCTCGATGTCCACCACGCCCTGCCTGGCCAGCACGTCGACGTAGGCGCAGTCGATCGAGGTCAGCGTCTTGCCGGGGTCGGCGAGCAGCATCACGCTCTCCACCACGTCCACCCCGACCAGTTCGGTGAGCAACGCATCCAGCTTTCCACCGGTCATCAGCAGGAAGGTACCGCCATCCACGCTGCCGGCGATGTCGGCAATCGTGTCGCCGGCGAACCAGTACCGCAAACGCCCGCCGAGCACGCCGGCACTGTCATCGTCGATGCCGAGCGCTTCGACGATGCGCACCAGTTCCAGACGCCGAACGTTGAACTCCACCGAGCCTTCGGGCCGTTCGCCGCCGGTATCGATGTCCACCTCGCCGGCCACCTCGCCGTTGGCCAGCGACAGCTCGACCGGTGCGAGCCTGATCCGTTCGCCGGACAAGGCGACGCCCAGGTCGACCGTGTCCAGCGGCCAGGCCGAATCGATGCCCGAGGCACGCACCCGCACCTCGCCGTCGAACGCCCTGGACACCTGCTTCAGCCCGAGGGCGCGGTCCGGGAACCAGCTGTCCGAACCGGGGGCCACCGCAGCCTGCTCGCTCCCGCTGTTCTCGTCCTGCTCGGCGTCCTCCACCCCGTCGCCGACGGCGATCGCCAGCAGCTCGTCGAGATCGACCGCGCTGAAGATGAGGTTGGCGAACAGAGTCATCGGCGCGGTCGACGGAGTGACGCGCACATCGCCCTCGAAGGCGCTGTCCCCCAGGGTGGCGTCGATACCTTGCAGGCGCAGCTCGTCGCCCTGGTTCGATACCTTGCCCGCGAGCCGGAACGCCGGCACCGCCGGCAGTTCCACTCCGCTCAGGGCCTGCACCGCATCGAGCGAATCGCCGGACAGCTCCAGATCGGCGTTCAGCGACACCGCCTCCATCGCATCCCGGACCTGCCCCACCACGCCCGCCGACAGGCTTCCCAGCCGGGCCTGCAGATCGATGTCCAGGTCGCCGATGCCGTCCCGCAGGGGTGTGGTCGAGGCGAGCACGGCTTCGAGGGAGGCGGGTACATCGTCGCCATCCCGGGTCAGCTCGCCTTCGATGAGCGCGCTCAGCGGGGTGCCGGCATCGAGGGTCGAGCCGTCGGCACGCAGCGCCAGCTCGGCAGCGCTGGCGGTGGTGGCGTCCCGCACCGACAGCGTCGTATCGGCGAGCGACAGACTGCGGATCGCCGGCAGCGTCGGCGGGTCCGCCCGGTCCGGTTCGGGCGGTGGATCGGACGGTTGCTCGCCGCCCAGGCCTGCCAGCAGCTCGTCCAGGTTGGTGCTTCCATCGGCGGCACGGGCATAGCTCAGACGGGCATCGCGCAAGACGATCTCGTCGAACTGCAGGCGGCCTCGAAGCGCTGCCGCAAGGTCCACGGCGACTCGGGCGTTCAGCCCCTGCAGCGGCGGCGGGTCCGCCCCCAGATCGACCGCCGAGGCCTGCATCGCCGGGGTCAGGCTGAACGGCCGGATGTCCAGCGCCTGGATGCTCAGCGGCACGCCGAGCGCCGAGCTGCCCAGCCGCGAGGCCTGCTCGCCCAGCCAGCGCGGCGGTGCGACGGCCAGCAGCACCAGTGCCAGCAGTACGATGCCGAGCAGCGCGCCGGCCAGATACAGCAGAGGCTTGATGATCTTCACCGGTGACACGCTAGCGCGAGCCGAGCCCGATACCGGTCTTCCGTAAAGTTTTCAGGCCGGTAAGCCGAACCGGCCCGTACCTCCACGCTCCAACCCGATGCCCTGGCCGCCGGATGCTGCCAATTTTCCGGAGACACGCTTCCTTGAGACAACGCACCGCGGCGGCCCGCCTGGCGGCGGCCCGCATCGCCGCGCGGACCACCGCCTGCCTCGTGCCGCTAGTGCTCGCGGCCTGCGGCTCGCCGCTGGAGACCCTCAACGCGCTGACCCCGAACGGCGACCACGAGCGGCGCAGCGGCGTGGTCTTCGGCGATGCCCCGCGACAGCGCCTGGACGTCTACCGAACCAACCGGCCGTCCGCGAGCGGACACACCGTCGTCTTCGTGTACGGCGGAGCGTGGCGCAGCGGCAAGCGCGAGGACTACGCGTTCGTGGCCGATGCGCTGACCGATGCCGGGCACGATGTGATCGTGCCGGACTACCGTCTGTACCCGCGGATCACCTGGCCGGCCTTCGTGCAGGACATCGCCGCGGCCATCGCCACGGTGGACGAGCGGGCGATCGAGCTGCTGGGGCGCGAGCTGGACGACATCGTCCTGATGGGCCACTCGTCCGGTGCGCACACCGCGGCGCTGATTGCCGCGTCACCGGCCCGGTGGCTGGGTGAGGGGGCGCCCGCTGTCAGCGGCCTGATCGGTATCGCGGGCCCCTACGATCTGCCGCTCGACGACCCGGAGGTCGCCCCGGTGTTCTCCGGTCTGGACGAGCCGACCGAGGCGATACCGGTGGCACAGGTCGGTGCCGAGCATCCGCCGACCTTGCTGGTTCACGGCAGCGATGACGAGCGCGTGCTGCCGAAACACACCGAGCGTCATGCCGCGGCATTGCGCCGTGCCGGTGTGGCGGTCGAGGTCGAAACGCTCGACGGATCCGGGCACGCCGCCTCGATCGCCTCGTTCGCCGCACCGCTCGGTATGCTCAACGATGCAGCCGGCATCACCGCCGCCTGGCTGGCCCGACTCGCCACCACCGATGCCGGCCAGCGGCAGGGAGCGACAGACTGATTCGCCTGATCGCCCGACTGGTCCTGGTCATCGTCGCGCTGTTCTTCCTGCCGGTGGGCTGCATGGTGGCGGCGCACTACGGCGGGGACGGCTCCGGCGCGGCCGGACCACGCTTCGGCAGCACCGGCCAGGCGCCCGAGCCGGTGAGCGGCGAGGCCATCGTGCAGGTCTACGCCGCACGCGCCGCACGCTGGCGCGGCGCGTTCGGCGTGCACACCTGGATCGCCGTCAAGCCGTCCAACGCGCTGAGCTGGACCCGACTGGAGGTCATCGGCTACCGGGTGTATTACGGCGGTGGCGCGGTGCGCGTTCGCAGCGGCACCCCGGACGGCATCTGGTTCGGCAGCCGGCCGACCCTGCTGCGCGACCTGCGCGGTAGCGGACCGGACGGGTCGGCCCGGGTCGATGCGGTCATCGAGCGCCTGCTGGAGGCCGCCGAGCGCTACCCCTACGACGATCGCTACCATGTGTGGCCCGGCCCCAACAGCAACACCTTCATCGCCTGGCTGGCGGGCCAGGCCCCGGAGCTGCGTCTCGAGCTGCCCCCGCACGCCATCGGCAAGGACTACCTGCCGGACGGCGCGCTGTTCGGCATCACGCCCAGCCGCACCGGCGTGCAGCTCTCGCTGGGTGGCTACGCCGGCTTGCTGGTCGGGCTGGAGGAAGGCGTGGAGGTCAACGTCGCCGGACTCAGCGCCGGTGTGGACCTGTGGCCCCCGGCGATCAAGCTGCCCGGCGTGGGCCGGCTCGGCTTTCCGGATGCGCGCCGCTACACCCTGGTCGAGTGAAGGGTCACAAAGCCGCCGCTACCGGCGCACCCGGCGCGGGAATCGTGTCGTGATCGAGCGCGCCGTGCGCAGGCTTGACTACTCTTCGGACATCTTCTCAACCAGCCAGGATGTCTCGTCCCGTGACTCCGCCCAAGCTGCTTTCCCCTCGCGCCGGCCTCGACCGGTCCGGCCCCTTCCTGGCCACCACCCTGGTCACGATGCTGCTCGCCGCCTGCTCGGGCAGCGACCCGGACACCGGCAACCGCGCCGACGACGATCCTGACGGCGTCGCACCGACGACACCGGTCGCCGGCCCAGGTGAAGGCCCAGGTGAAGGCCCGGGTGAAGGCGCGGGCGAAGGCGCGGGGGCAAGCGCGGGTTCCGATACCGGCGGTGTCGCCGGTGCCGACACGACCGACGGCGCTACCGACGCCACGGCCGCTGGCGAAAGCGATGGCAAGGATGACGCGCTCGGCGACGACACCGACGACGGCGGCAGTTCACCGCTGCCCGGCGCGGCCGCTCCGGACGACGGCACGGTCACCGGTGCGCCGAGACCCGGCGTACGCGACTACGCCACCTGGACCGGCGTCGGCGCACTGCCACCGCTGCCCTCCCCGCCGCTGACGCCTGCGCCGGACGAGCGCAGCGAGCCGATCGCCGAGACGCGTCCGGTCAGCACCCTGGGGGCTCTGCCGATCGTGCGCGATCCACGCGGGCGCCTGGTCGACGCCGACGAGCCGCGGCTCAGCGATGCCGATTTCGAGGCCGGCCTGCCGGAGCCGCGGACGCGGGTGCTGCCGGGCGCCAGTGTGCAGGGCAATACCGTGCCGACGTTCCTGGGGCTGTCCAACCGCGAAGTGGACGCCGGCGCCGTGCTGGAGATCGTGCTCGACCCGGATGATCCGGACGGCGGCCACGCCGGCATGTTCCCGGAGAACCTGCCCGAGAGCGCCGAGTACATCGACAACCTGGACGGCACGCGCACGATGCGCTGGCGTCCGCTGCAGCCGGACGTGGGGGTTCGTTCGTTCACCATCGTGGCGGTGGATGCCACCGAGCCCGGCCTGCGATCGGCGCAGCAGGTACTGATCCGCGTCAACCTGCCGGACGATCCGTCCTCGATCAGGAACCTGGCGCCGGGCATCAACGCGGTGCAGCCCAGCGTGGCGCGGGTCGATGATCCGGTGGTGCTCGCGCTGCGCGTGACCGATCCGAACGGTACCGTGCCGGCGCTGGAACTGCCCGATCGCCCGGCGGGGGCCACCGTGGTCCCGGAGGGCAGCGACCCCGGCACCAGCATCCTGCGGTTCGTACCGAGCCGGGCCGGTCCTCTGCCGCTCGGCCTGCGGGCGCGTGACGCGGACGATCCGAGCCTCACCACCTCGACGGTGGCCGAGCTGGAGATCCTGCCCGCCAGCGCGTTCGACCTGCCGGGCCGGCGCCTGCGCGACCTGGCGCGCGCGCGCGGGGTGCAGATCGGCTTCGCTGCCGTGCCCGGTTTCCACAACAACCCGGACGGTGCGCTGTACAGCGATCTGGCCGGCGCGGAGTTCGACCTGGTCACCAGCGAGAACGGGATGAAGGCCGACGGCCTGAACCCGCTGCCGGGCGTGTGGCGCTGGGCATCGGCCGACAACCTGATCACCTGGGCCGAAGACAAGGACGTGGCGGTGCACGGCCACACCCTGGTCTGGCACCGTCAGCTGCCGGGCTGGATGCAGCGCGCGCCGGTGGCGATGCGCGAAGGCCACATGCGTGAATTCATCGACCGGGTGATGAGGCGCTACGCCGGCAAGGTCGGCGTGTGGGACGTGGTCAACGAGTCGTTCGAGGACGACGGGCGCTTCCGCGAATCCACCTGGTACCAGGGCATGGGCGAGCGCTACATCGACATCGCCTTCCTGCAGGCGCGTGACAGCGATCCGGACGCCGAACTGCTCTACAACGAATACGACGTCTCGTTCGATGGCCCCAAGGCCGATGCCATGTTCGAGATGCTGGCCGGCCTGAAGGCGCGCAACGTCCCGATCGACGGCGTCGGCTTCCAGGTGCACCTGTTCGCCGACTTCGACGCCTTCGACGAGATGAGCGCCAACTTCGCCCGCGCCGAGGCCCTCGGGCTGGACGCCTGGATCACCGAGCTGGACGTGTCGATGAACGACGGTCAGACCCGCGCTCAGCAGGCCGCCGTGTACGCCGGAGTGATGCGAGCCTGCCTGCAGGCTCCGAACTGCCGCGGCTTGCAGACCTGGGGGTTCACCGACCGCTACTCCTGGCGCCGTCAGTACGATCCGCTGCTGCTCGACCGTCGGTATCAGCCCAAGCCTGCGTATCGGGCACTGCAACGTGTGCTGGCGCAACCGTAGAACCCGCCTCGCCCGCGCGTCGCGCGCAGGCCCTGCACGCCGGGGCCCGCCGCGCTCTCTCGACCGGACGTTCCGGCCCACGCTGCCGTTGGGCGGGACGTTCAAGGCGCCACCGCTGCCGGTCGATGACACGGGTCCGGGTGCGGCGTGGCGTCGCTCCACGTACCGGAGCTTGCCATCATGGCCCAGCCGGCCCCATCGCACGACGATGTCCCGCCGGCGCCGGTGCAGCGGACCGGCGCCCCCCCCCGGGCATGGAGATCCTGCCGCCTTCGAGCAGTTCGTTCGCGACACGGCGGGCCGGGGCGGCAGCTGGAACGATCGCATCGAGAGCAGCGCCGATCCGACCAACGGGGTGCTCGACCTGGCCGACGCGCGCGCAGCCGTTGCCGGCCTGTCGGCCAGCCGGATCAAACGCACGCTCACGGCCCTCAACCACGGCGAAGCCTACGACCACGGCACCGGCCTGCTGCTGCAGGCCGTGGCCGGTGTCGGACGTCAGCGCATCGAGGCGATGCTGACGTGGCGTGACTCGGACGCGTTCAAGGCCTACGGGCTGCTGCCCCTGGAAGACGACGATGAGCTGGCCACGCGCCACGCCCGGTTGCTCGGGCTCTGCGAGCGCCTCGGCAGGAAGTCCGGCGAGGAACGCGCGCACACCGTGGCCGCGGTGGAGGCCGGGCTTGCCAATCTGGCGCACGTGGCCGGTCTGGCGGACGCGCTGGCGCTGGAGCTGCGCCTGCTCGCCGAGGGCGCCGATGCCACGCTGCGTCTGGGGCACTGGACCGATGTCGGCCGCTGGCAGGTGGCGCTGGTGCACGGCGTGCGCGGCACCCGCATCGAGGCGCGACGGGACGCGCCGCTGAAGTCGCTGCCGGCGGCCCTGCGCGCCGAGCCCGCCTGCCTGGCACTGGCGGCCAGGCGCGATGCGCTCGCCCCCGCCCTCGCCCGCCTCGCGACACGCATCGAACGGGCCCTGTGCGACGGGCGTGCGTTCGATGCGAGCGATCTCGGCGAGATACGCCGGACCCCGTTGTTGAGCAGCCTGTTCGAGACGCTGGTCTTCGTCGACCGGCAGACCGGGCACGCCGGCAGGCTCGATGCCGGCACCGGGGAACTGGTCGACCTGCAGGGCGAGCGCCGGGCGGTGACCGGCGTGCTGCACCTGGCTCACCCGGCCGACCCCGACGATACGGACAGGCTTGCCACTTGGCACAAGCGCCTGCACGCGCTCGGTGTGGTGCAGCCGTGCGCCCAGAGCGGGCGTGGTGGATTCCGGCTGATGGACGGCGCGCGCGGCGCGACCCGGATCGCATCACCGCACGCGCATCCGCTGCACGCCAGCCAGGTGGAAGGCGCACTCCTGCGCACGGGCTGGCGCTATCAGGCCAGCAAGAAGACCTGGTCCGGCACATCGAAGTGGGAGAAGAACAACCCGCTGCACGAACCCAACGTCGCACGGCGCGCCAGTGCGCGTGACGCGCGGATCGTCACGCTGCTGCGCTTCTCGCCCCTGGTCGACACCCGCTCGATGGTCGACGCCGTGGTGACGTTCCGAAGCATCGAGTTCGAGCGAGCGGGCACGTTGTGCCCGCTCGGCGAGCTCGATCCGGTGCTGCTGTCCGAGACCATCGCGCTTGCCGCCGAACTGGTGCGCTCGCACCCCTTGCCGGCGCAGCGGGCGCCGGCCGACGCCGAGCCGTGGATCCCGGCCGGTACGGTGGCGATCCAGGCGCCGATCGAGCCGGTCCCGCCGGCCGGACCCGGGGCGGCGAAACGCATCGCGAAGGCGACCGAGCAGGCCACGCGGAAGGCCGACGCGCAACGGGCGCGGGACCAAGCCACGCTGGCCCGGCGCCACGAGTCGCGACCCGAGGCGTTTGCCGCGACCGGGCTGGCCGGACTGCTGTGGGGGCTGGCCTCGCTGCGCGACGAGCGCGTCCCGGCAACCGACCTCAAGCAGACCTGGGACGATGCCGCCGAGCGGGTGCGGGTCGCTCTCGCCGCCGGCCCCGGCGAGGAGGAGGAGCCGTCCGCGCTGGCCGCCCTGCTGGCCGGGTTCGACGCCGGGACGCTGCGCCGCGCCCTGCCGTTCGTCGATGGAGCGCGCTCGGCGGTGCTCGCCCACCTGGGATGGACGACCCAGGCGATCGCCTTCGATAGCCTGGTGCGCCATGCCGCCTCCATCACGCTGGGTCCCCGGAGCAGGAGCCACCAGGATGGCGACCCCGCCCCGCCGCAGCCCATCGATTTCGCCGCGTTCGAGGCGATCGAGCTCGATGCGAAGACGCGCGCCGCGTGCCTGAACATCTGGAAAGGGATGGCCACCGAGGCCGGTTCGCGCGCGGCGCTGTATCTGTTGCGCGCCACCGCCGGGCTGGATGCAGCCCGGATCGAACGGCAGGTCGGAACGCTGTACCCGACCGCCATCATGGCCCTCGGCTGCCAGCCGGTGACCGACCGCTCGCAGCTTGCCGCACGGTACCAGCGAATCCGTCAGCTGCGCGCCGAGCTCGGGCGTGTCGGGCGCGAACGGGCCACCACGATTGGCGAGGCCATCGACCACGCGCTCGCCCAGCTTGCCCGGCGCGCCGGCTACACCGATGCGATCCGCCTCGGCTGGGCACTGCAGCAGGATGCCGCCACCCACCGCTTCGATGCGTGGGAGGCGGCCGGCGCCTGGGAAATCGCGCTGGTGCTCGAGGGCGGCGATGTGCACATCGCCATCCGCAAGGATGGTTCGCCGCGCAGAAGCGTGCCCGCGGCGCTGCGCAAGCAGGCCGCGTGGGGCGAGATGCGTACCCGCCAGGACGCCGCGCGCACCGAGGCCCGCGAGGCGGTGCGCACCCTGCAGGCGATGATGTGCGCCGGCGACCGCTTCTCGGCGGGCGAGATCGCCACCGTGCGCGGCCTGCCGCTTGTCAGCCGGTTGCTCGCGGCGCTGGTGGTGGAGGATGACGCCGGGCTGATGGGGCTTGCCGACGACGGCCTGCTCGCACTGCGCGACGAGCACGGCGAGCGAATCGCGATGACCGGCGGGCTGCGCATCGCGCATCCTCTGCACCTGTTCGAGCGGGATGCCCTGGGCCTCTGGCAGCAGGCCATCGTGCGGGCGCGGGTGGTGCAGCCGTTCCGTCAGGCGTTCCGCGAGCTCTACATACCGACCCCGGCCGAGCTGATGGCCGGCACGCACTCGAATCGCTTCGCCGGCCGCCACGTCGATGCGGCCAGGACCGCGGCCCTGCTGCACGGGCGCGGCTACCGAACGGGCAATGCCGAGAACCCCTACGCGACCCGCCGTTTCGAGCGTGAAGGCGTGATGGCCGTCATCGGCTTCGACGGCCTCGGCTGGCACTACTTCGCCGACGGCGACGGCGACGGCGACGGCGCACCGACGATCGGCACCATCGCCTTCCTCCCCCTCGACGCTGCGTCAAACCGGCAAGGGGCACCGGAGGAGGTGTCGCTGCCCCTGGCGCAGGTACCGGCGCTGGTGTTCTCGGAGACCATGCGCGACACGGACCTGGTCGCCTCGGTGGCCCCGGCGCACGACGAGCGGGAAGAGACGAGCTCGGCGGAGGTCCTGGCCACGCGAGCGCAACTGCTCGCGGTGCTGTTCGCCGATCTGGCCCTGGACAATGTCCGGGTGGACGAGCGCTTCGTGCGCGTGGTCGGCCAGCGTGCCAGCTACCGCATCCATCTGAACTCGGCCGTGGTGCACATCGAGCCCGGCAACTACCTGTGCATCGTGCCCCTGACCAGGAAGCGCACACCGGTCTACCTGCCGTTCGGCGACGCCGGAAGCCGCTTCGACGAGATCATCGCCAAGGTGCTGATGCTGGCGGACGATGCCGCGATCACCGACGCCACCAGTCTGGCCCAGATCGGCGCACGGCGGCAGGCCACCTGATCGCCTCCACGCAACCCTGTCCCTCGTCCCGCTACCGGAACACCCGCCGATGCCGAACCTCACCGTCACCCACACCGTCCTTGGTCACGCCGGTGTGCGCGGTGAGGCGCTGCCCGTGCTGGAGCTGTCGTTCCCGCTCGACCGGATAACGCTGGACGAACTGATCGCGCGTACGGTCGAGCGGCAGATCGACTGGGTCGAGGAGCGTGCACACGCCCGCGCAGGCGAGGCTCGCACGCTGCTGGATCGCTGCTACCTGGCGGCGGCGGACATCCAGGCGATGGCGCCCACCGGGCGCATCGGCATGCCGGACCGGGCCACCGTCGAGCGGATCGCGCCCGACATCGACGTCGCCCGGGAGATCGCACGCGCCCGCGCAGGCTTCACCACCGGTCAGTACCGGGTGTTCGTCGACGGGCAGGAGTTGATCCGCCTCGACGAGACGGTCTCGCTGGCCAAGGTGTCGAGCGCACGCTTCCTGCGCATCGTGCCGCTGGTCGGCGGCTAGGCCAGCGGGTGCGCGGAGCGGGATAGCGGGCACGGCGGCTCGCGGACCGCTACTCGTCCTCGTGCTGCGCCCGTACGCCCACGTCACCGTCCGCATCGACCCGCACGTGCATCGAGATCGGCCGGCAGCACACCTGGCAGTCCTCGATGTAGCTCTGCTCGGGCACCGAGGTGTCGACCTGGATCTCCAGCGGCTCGCCGCAATACGGGCACGAGATGTCGTGCTCGACCACGCCCTCGTTCATCGCGAGGGGTGCACGCCGGGCACCACGTCGGACGCCGGACGCTGGCCGGCCGGCACGCGGATCGCCAGCACCAGGGCCGCGGCGCCCAGCAGCACGAACCAGGCGAGCGACCACTCGCCCATCGAGAAGCCGAGGAAGGTCCAGACGACCTCGGCGCAGTTGCCGTCACCCTTGAACAGCAGCGCCAGCACCGAGAAGGCGGATTCGTTGTCCAACCAGTACTGCAAACCTGGCCCGCACTCGGGCACCTCTTCGGGTGGCAGGTGCTGCAGCCACACCTGACGCGAGGCGGTGGCGATGCCGCCCAGCGCGCTCAGCGTGGCGACGATGGCCAGGCCGCGCTGCCAGATGCGCCTGCGCTGCATGAACAGCCCGAGGGCCGCGGCACCGCCCAGCAGCAGGTAGAACATGCGCTGGGTGATGCACAGCGGGCAGGGGTCGAGGTACTCGACGTACTGCTGGTAGTAGGCGTAGGCGAGCAGCGACACCACGCTCAGCAGCATCGCGGCCCACAGCAGGCGGCGACGCGGGGGATGGGTCATCGGATCACGGACTCTCGGTGCGCGGGCATCGGTGCAGCAGGCATCAGTGCAACAGGAAATGATCCATGAAATAGCGACCGCCCTTCAGCGCGATGGTGGCGAGCGCCAGCGTCTCGCCCTCGTCGCGCTCGAAGCGCTGGTGCCAGACCATGGTGAAGCTGCGTGGCTTCCTGAAGATGCATACCAGCTCGCGGGCCGCGGGCATGCCCAGCGCCGGCACGTGCCGATCGCACATGACCAGGAAGGCATCCGCGTTCAGGCTGCCCTTGAGCGAGACCGAGAAGTGCCGTGCGTGCAAGGCGTAGTCACGACGGGCGACGCCCAGCATGGCGTCGTCCATCATCGGCTCGGCGATGCGCCGGGCTTCGTCGTCATCCAGTTCGAGACAGCTCATGCGGCGATGATAGCGCCGCAGGGCTCGCGAGTGGAGCGTCAGTCGCGGTTCTGCTTGCCCAGCCGGTAGCCGTGGTACCACTCCTTCTCCAGCTCCTCGCTGGCGAAGTAGGAGTGATGGCAGTTGGCCGGCGTGGTGCCGCGGATGCCGGCCTCCATGCCGGCCTTGCGAGCGGCGGAGGCGTTGACGTTTTCCAGCGGCTTGAAGGCCTCCGATATGACGGTGTTCAGCCCAACGAAATCAAAGGTGGGGTTCATGAGGGGAAAAAGCTCCGGGCAAGGGTGAACGGGGGTGGGCCCCGATGTGTGAAAAGGACCGTATCACGCACCCGCAGCCCCTCATGGGCACTGCATCCCGTTACGCAGGCATCGTCGGCGGGCGTCGCTTGCGCCGCTTCACAACCCGATCACACGCCGTTTTCACACCCCTCAAAACGTGTCCAGATCGCCGCTGGCGGCCCCTTGACGCACCTCGGCGAGCGCGTTCTCGGCAAAATCGATGCGCTCCAGGGTCACGTCCGGCAGTCGCGTGTCCAGCCACAGTCCGACCCCCGCCGAGCCTGCCAGACCGACATCCCGGGCCTGCAGCCGCGTGGCCTGTCCGACCAGCGACAGGTTGCCATCGCGGGTCGCGTCCGAGCCGCCATTGGCGATCACCACGTGCTCCAGCCGGTTGTCGCCCGCACTGCTCAGCAATTGCACGCCGGCCCAGTACCCGGGCTCGAAGTCCACCCCGCGCAGCACCACCGGGGCGGCCTCGCTGCCGACGGCCTGCAAGCTGCCGTTCGCATCCACCAGCAACCGGGCGCGAGCGGCGAAACGCAACTCGGCCCCCGCCTGGACCGCCAGCGACCCCGACACCAGCAGCCCGGCCGGCAGCGCGTAGTGCGTCGACAGCGCCGGCAAGGACAGCGACGCCTCGCGCGCCAGTCGCCCGCTGATCAAGGTGACGCCCGCGGTGCGGTCGATGACGGTGGTGCCGTCGAAGGCCTCCGCGGCCTCCAGCGGCAAGCGGGCGGCCTGCAGTGACACGTTGCCGATCGAGCCACCGCTCACACTGCCCAGGGTGGAGCCCGACGCCACGTCCAGCCCGATGTCCGCATCGCGCAGACGCAGACCGTCGAGCCGGTGCAGCACGGCACTGGACGAGATGTCCACGCCACGCCACCAGCCCGGTCGAGGATCGGTGCCGGCCAGCGTCACGGGTGCCAGCGGCGTACCGCGGGTCACGAGCGTGGCACCTTCCGTCACCTCCAGACCCACGCCGGCATCGGCCAGCAGCGTGGTACCGGGCCCGAGGGAGAGCTGAGCATCGCCCACCACCTCGACCGTGGCCGACAGGCGGTAGCAGGGCTCCACCAGCGTCAGATCGGACTGCACCCGGCCGATCAGCGTCGCATCGCAGGCCACGTCCTGCAACGTCAAGGCGAAACGGCCGCCGGTGACCGCGTCCCCCTCCAGCGGCTCCAGCGACAATTCCACCCGCTCGTCGCGTTCGGACTCGGCATCCGAAAACGGCTGCAGGTCGATCCGCCGCACGCCGACCTCACCGTCCTCCCACACCAGCTGCCCCTGCACGCGCGCCAGATCCAGCCCCGGCGTCGCCGAGCCACCGCTGATCAGATAGCGCACCACCGTACGTCCGCTGCCGGAACCGGTGCGCACCACCTGCACCGGAACATGGCGGTCCGATTCACGCGCGCTCAGCGCATCGATGGTGAATTGCACACCGGGCGCATCCGGCAACGCCGCGCCCAGCCCGGGCTCGCCGGCCGACACCGGCGCGCCCTCCCCCTCACCTCCCCCACCACCACCACCGGAGCAGCCGGACAGGGCGACGGCGATGCCGATCGACACACACAGGCCGCGCAGGGCGAACGGAGATACGGAAACAGGCATGGAGCGACTCGCGCATGGACAAACTCAACGCGAATCATCGGCAGCGGCGCGCCTGGACTGAAGGGCGGCGGCCGCATCGGGCAGTCCGGCCGCCTGCGCAAAGCGCGGTGCCACGGTCGGTTCGGCTGCCACCATGGCCGCGGTGCGCCGACCGGCATCGCGCGTCAACGAGGCGATCAAGGGCGCCTCCGGCAGGTTCTTCCAGTACTTGACCGGCATCTCGGCCCGCATGGCGTCCAGCTTGAGCCGCGCCGGGTTGAAGATGTTGGCGAAGTACTCGCGCCACAGCGCCTCCATGCCGTCCTCGCCACCGACCACCTCGCGGGAGCCACCCGGGCCGAAGCGCAGCGTTTCGGTGTCCCAGTGCACGCTCTCGTGCGGGGTGAAGATCGAGAAACGCATGGAGGTGAACCGACGGCAGAAGAATCCGGCCGCAAGGCGTTCGATGCGGTGATCGGGCTCGAACCAGGCGGTGAAATGCGGTTCGCGGGCACCCGGCGTTTCCCGAAACCGCACGAAGGCGTGCATCTTGTGACGATCACGCGAAACGGCCTTGCCCCAGCGGTGAAGCAGATGCACGTCCGCATCCGCCGCGTTGTCCAGCAGCCGCGGCTGCTCGTGCTGCAAGCGCCACAGCACCCGGTAGAGCAAGCCGAAGCGCTGTGGCGAGCGGTGACAGGCCACCCGCTCGGCCAGCTCGACGAAGGGCCGCGGTACGCGCGGCGTGGCCACCGGCACACGCTCCAGCGCAGGCAGCGCACCGAACAGATCGCCGCCGAGGTCCGTGCCGACCGACCCGCTGGAACCGCAACCGACCGCGGCTGCGTGGCCCGCTGCCTGCCGAACGTCGGCACCCACCCCGCACGCCGTGCCGGACGCCGGGCCGGGTGCCGCCTCGGTCGCTGCTCCGGACGCTGTATCGGCCACCCGTGCACCGTCCGACACCGTCCAGGTCACCGACTCGGGCGGCACCCCTTCGAGCAACAGGTCCCGCGCCGCCTTCCGCCAGCCGATGGCATCGGCCGGGTGAGCGAGTTCGACCAGCGCCACCGCCCCGGCTAGCCGAACAGATCCAGCTGAGCCCGCTTGCCGAGCAGCTGGGAGCGCAGGCCGGGCGCATCCAGACGAGCGCCCGGCGACCAATCACGCGTGGTCACGAACGGCTTCATCCGGGTGACCGACCCGGCGATGAGCTTCAGGTCCTCCAGCCGCAGCGCCGCCACGCGACGGCTGGCAATCACGCGGTCCACACCGCGTGACCCCAGGCCCGGCACGCGCAACAGCATCTCCCGCTCGGCACGGTTCACGTCCACCGGGAAGCGCTCGCGGTGCTTGAGCGCCCACGCCAGTTTCGGATCGATGGCCGAATCCAGCATGCCGTTCTCGCCGCCGGCAACGATCTCGTCCACCTCGAAGCCGTAGAAGCGCATCAACCAGTCGGCCTGATAGAGGCGGTGCTCGCGCATGGCGTTCACCGGCTCGAGCGGCAAGGCACTGGAGGCATCGGGAATCGGGCTGAACGCCGAGTAGTAGACGCGCTTCAGATCGTGCTTCTCGTACATCGATCGGCTGCAGTCGAGCAGCTCGCCGTCATCGGCGGCGTCGGCCCCGACGATCATCTGCGTGCTCTGCCCGGCGCTGGCGAAACGCGGCGCGCGGCTGCCGGCGTGGGAGCGATCACGGCTCGCGTCCCGCTGGCGGCGGATGTTGGCCATCGACAACTGGATGCCCTCGGCGCGCTTCTGCGGCGCCAGTTCGGCCAGACTGGAGGCGCGCGCCAGCTCCACGTTGATCGACAGGCGGTCGGCGTAGCGCCCCGCGCGGGCGAGCAGCTCGCCATCCGCCTCCGGAATGGTCTTCAGATGGATGTAGCCGCGGAAATCGTGAACGTCGCGTAGCCGGCGTGCCACCTCGACGATCTGCTCCATGGTGTAGTCGGCATCGCGGATGATGCCCGAGGACAGGAACAGCCCCTCGATGTAATTGCGCGCGTAGAAGGCGAGCGTCAGCTCGACCACCTCGTCGATCGAGAAGCGCGCCCGCGGCACGTTGCTGGACGAACGGTTGACGCAGTACAGGCAATCGTAGGTGCAGAAGTTGGTGAGCAGCACCTTCAGCAGCGAGATGCAGCGCCCGTCCGGCGCGTAGGAGTGGCAGATCCCGTGCCCCTCGGTCGACCCGATGCCGCTGCCGCCGCGCGAGTCGCGCCGTTCGGCGGCGCTGGAGGAGCAGGAGGCATCGTACTTGGCGGCATCCGCCAGGATGGCCAGCTTGCCCTGCAGGCGAAGGGGGAGCGTGGTGGTCATCCTTACAGTATATGAATGACCAGTAGCGAGATCAAGCCGCCGGGTCAGCTGTAGGCGTGCAACCGGTTGTAGAGCGTCTTCAGACTGATCCCCAACATCTTCGCGGTCTTCTCCTT
>JAUKWC010002560.1:0-20951 GCA_032356245.1 Endocladia muricata | reverse complement strand
GACTTGCACGTGGATGGGAGTAGTAGTGCAGAGGAGATCAGTCCTAGAGATGACGGATCAAACTGCGATGACGCCGATGATTTTATTGTTGTTCCGACAAGAAGTGAGGAAGATTAGGTGCCTAGACGAAGCAGCAGCTGAATAGCGTAAAGTAAAATAAACTCAAACATTACGTGCCAGTTCGAAAACGGGTTGCGGCGAGCAGGCCACACTATGGCTACAGAGAAGAACGTGGGTTCACCCGCAACGAAGGCTGCCCAAACAAGTTCGCAATTTTGGCGCTCCTATAGCAGGACAAAGAGGTGTCAAAAGTAGTGAAAATTTAGATCAGGGGGCTGTCACTAGTGACAGGGGCTAAGATCCACACATATGAGAACACATGAGCAGATAGATGTGCGAAGTTAAAACCGAGAAACAACATCCATGTACCCCTGTATTTTCACATGGGTAGATCGCAACCCCTATCGCTAGTGGCACCCCACCGATCTTAAACATTACTTACTTTTCAACGTCACGAAATACAAATTTACATCATCTCTCTGACGTCGACTCGAGGTTCAGTTTGTTTCTATGATTCGTGTGATACGTGCAAGACCTGTTCAGCACAAGAAGTGCGTGTCTCCCGTTCTGCAAGGGTCAACTTAAGCACGGCTCTGGCGCAGTTTGAACCGTCATCTCTAGGACTGATCTCCTCTGCACTACTACTCCCATCCACGTGCAAGTCTAAATACCCAACCATGTCCGCGTCGTCCTAACTGTCCGACGCGTCACCTCTTTCACTACTCGTAGGACTAACACGGGCCATCTCACTGACCGGGAACTGCGGTAGCCCTCTCAGTGCATAGAACACCTGGTCCGGCACACCTTTCCCTTCCGGCAAAAACTACACATGGTGCCGCACTGTCAACTCATCCACAATGCGGTCTTCATACCCAGCCCTGGCGTGGGTGAGATGCCCATGCCCGAAAAACACAAAGTTGGGCGGCACAATGATCTTCTTCACCTTGAACAACGCCGCCGCTGCCACCTGCTCGCGCTCCTCCCCTTATGCAGACACGTGTGAATAGTCACACACCCACAACGGGAAGCCCTCCGGCCCGCTCACGATTGCGAAAAAGCCTAGCGTCTCCGCCTTCAATGATTCGTCAACCTCATTGTGCGGCCCTTGCCGCGGGCAGTCATTCCCCGTAACCAGAAACCGACCCCCCGTCTTAGGTATAAACAGCTTCCTCCCAGATATCTTCGTCAGACCGACGTAGGCAGCAGGCTGACCCACCCACGCGTTCAGCTGCGTACGCCTTGGCCAAGTCCACACCCAATCCCCCCTCGACTCGCAGGCTTCCATCACCCGGCTCCGTGTACTGGAGTACCGGGCGATTCCCACCTCCCGGTTTGCTACGTCCCCTTTGTCTTCCACCTCGTTGCCAATCGGGTTCCACCAGGTCTCATTCGGCCCTTGTCACCGTGCTTTCTCCCCGTTGAATGTGCTCACAATGAACGAAAAAAACTTTTCAACGGGGGAAAGCTTCCACCTGGGTGTTAACATCAGGGGCTCGAGGCTTCCGCGCGGAATGCCGCTAGAGGCAGCGAAATTCTCAAGGCACGTGTAGCCAAGGTGCTGAAGCTCACCTTGCCGCCTCTCAAAGTATGCATATCTTCTGCTATAATCGTCATCCCCGTGTGCCACGTCCCTCCAGAAGTGTTTCTGAGGCTGGCTGGGCTTCCACATGTCCGGGCCTACATCAATACGCTCAAGCTCGGTAAAGTACACCTAGCTCCACATGAAGAACTGAAGCCGTTGCATGGCTACGACGTCCTTGATGGAGAAGTACGAGTGCGCCCGGTACTCAATGGGTATTTGGATTGAAATCAGCCAGAGCATGGGCTGCGGGTCTTTCGCCATTCACACCCGCAACTCCTCTTCTTCGTGATCTAGGGGGCCGACGTATGTCAAATTTTCCCGAGTGTCGGGTGCTTTTTCAAACACCACGGTCTTGTCCGCAGTGCCGACCGGCAGCCGGTTCGGAACCCCATCGTCGAACAGTTACCGGGCACACTCACGTTGGCCCGTGCTCTACTGGGTCGCCTTGGTCTTCTCAACGACCCCTCGTCTTGACTGCCTCAGTGCGCTTTTCACTCCACCAGACTTCCCCGGCTGCACAATCTCCTCAAATCGAGGCGTTGACCGTGAGGACGATGCCGCCGTTGTCTCCGTGGAAAGCCATTTTGTCGCGGGCATCACTCCTGAGGCCTTCCACGCACGGAGTACAGGCTTGGGTGCAGTCGCGTGGGAAGCAGGAGCTCGCCGGGCAGAGCGGCGTGTAGAAGGCACGGCAGCTGGGGTCGTCACGCGAGCCGGGGCGGCGTGCGTACTGAGCTTGAAAGCAAAGTGCTCAGTTACCTTATTCGCGAAGCGCGTAGCACGTGGCTTGTTGCGCTTCTTCAGATTTTCAGCAGAGTCTTTGTATCTCTTCGAAGAAAGGCGCATTTGGTTCAGATAGAGCTCTTTGACGGAAATTCTGAGGAGTTTCGAGTGAGCAATCTCACTCTCCAGAACGTTGTCACAAGTCAAGCCCTTCCTCTTGCCATGCTTCTCCAACAATTCAAGGCAGACTTGGAAAAGCTGGCGCGCGCACGCGTAAAAAGCTTCGAATCCAAACTTTCCATCGCGGTCCGCGTCGTTGATGAACCGCGACCCGGAAGTCATGGCCAAACTTACGACTCGAGGACTCTCTGACCAATGATGCTGGTCATGAAGGGGAGGATTGCCGAGCTTCTTAGAGGTCGAGGTGTCGGAGGCCAGGTCGCGCAGCACTTTGACGAAGCCTGAGTCTCGGAGGAAAATATTTGTTACACGTACGTAGCGGCGCTAGACAAACGGGCCGGTTGCCGGCGGCAGAAAAGCCGTGGTCGTTGCTTCTTCAGTTCCCTTCTCATTCAACGCCAGTGGGTCCGTGTCGTTCTCCACTGCAAGAGCGTGCATGACGTGGATGACACTCATGAGGTAGTCGACGAACGACTTGTCGATGCGGACCAGTCCGGCGGAGATGTTCTGCTGGGACCCGTCGGACATGATGTCCGTATCCCTCATGCCCCGTCCGTTCTTTCAGCTGATAAGACGTATGCGGAGGCGCCCGCAAGTCAATACCGTACCGTCCCTTCTCTCTTTCACGCTGAGGACAGCTTGCGGGCGATAAATGCCGTCCATCATAGCACATTTCAGATCTTCAAGCAACACCGTGTCGTCCTCGATAGTCTCGTCAGCAATATCCGGTAGCGAGGGATTGTCGCACCGTCGCACTGTGACCGACATGACGCCAGGGTCGTACTTGTAACTAAAGTCAGCAATACGGGCCTGGAGGCCGTTGATGGTGGCGTCCATGCTTTTCCAAAGAACGCGCTGCAGCTGTATGGTCTCGGCAATACATACTTAGACCTCGGTAGACTCGTAGTCGGCGTTTGAGAAAGTCTGACACGACACCGGCTGCTCCTCGACCTCCACGGCAACCACATCAGAGTACTCACCATGCAAAGTCTGTGGTGCTGGAGAGTGGACAGACGAAGGGCTTGCCTTGCCTGAGGCGTCCCTACGCAGGCGTGTGCGTGGTGGCGACTCCGACGAAGTGGGCTGCACGCACGTTTCGGCCCGGAACTACTCCCCCATCGCCGCTGGCTGCAATTCCGGCTCCGACTGTACCACAGGCTGCTGCTCCCTGGCAGACGTAAGCGAGTCGCGGGTGGTCGTCGTGATAGGAAGTTTCTCGGTCATTCCGGAAGTACGCCACTTGCGAGAAAGGATCAACAATGGGAATCAAGGAGCAGGGATTTTATAATGGGAAGGCGGAAAAGACGAGAAAGGATCCGTGTGACGGGGAGGATGCACGGATGACGGTAGGGAATGGAAAGACTGAGAAAACAGAGTGGTAGCGCAGGAGGGGTACGGACGCGACGGCCACCGGAGATTGAACGGGCATGCTTGGCAGCAACTATTGTCGCGCCAAAAAGGAAGCAATTGTGACTAGGCCGCAGTAGCTGTATTCCAAGTTTGAAAAGTATGTAATTTATAAGGTCAGTGGGATGTCACCAACGACAGGGGTTCAGATCTGCACATGTAAAAATACATAGGCAGATGGATGTTGTTTTTGAGATTAAATTTCGCACATCCATCTGCTCATGTATTTTCACATGTGTAGATCTGAGTCCCTGTCACTAGTGACACTCCCCCGCACCCTAAACAATCTACTTATTTTTCCAAGTTTTGTGAAGGGGCCGCCACTGTTTGTAACTGCTGGTATGGAACAGAAATGTGAGCGTGCAGGAGTATGTCTTGTTCCTGGCCGCTGGCCCCCCTGTCCTCAACATAAATGTCACACACCTGCACCCATATCACGACACCTCACACCCTCTTGATACCAATTTTTCGACGCGGTCTCCCCTACTTTCGTTGCTTCGCCTTCGTCTGTGCTCCCTGTACTTCCATCCACGTGGTTTTCCTTGCTTCGCTTGCGACACTCTGCTCTTCCCTCCTTGCACTCCCATCATTCCTGAGCTTCTTTCCCTTTTTCGTTCCTCACCGCACTGTAACCTTGGCGCCGACTAAACTCAGCCGGCCTGGGACAGCAGGCGTGTGCTTGCCTGCCTTCATTACCGTTCTCTCCTCATCCGAGGTGAACGCGAAGTTTGACCTCACGAAATTCTACATGTCGACCTTCCTGCACTTTGTTATCGCAGCACATGACGAGGCCTCAATGGCGATCAAGGAAATTGCCGCAGTGAAGAGTAAGCAGCGTAACTCTGGCAGCGACTTCCGCACTTCTATAGAGAGCGACGACCCGGTTTCTTGCGAGCGGGGCAGCGAGCAGATGAAGCAGATAGTGCACGCAGCGCTGTCAATCGTGTTGCTGACCCGAAAAGACAACAGAATTGGGGAGGTCGCGGATGCCGCCCTGAGCCAGAATATCTATGGGGTGTCCCTTATTGGTGGCTCCAAGTACATTCCCTCTAAGGTCAGCAAGGTTCGGCAAGTAGTTCTGTTGGGAACCTTTTCTGTTGGCCGCCCCAGAGCTTTTGAGGTTCTGAGGTTCTTCCACGGAATCAACGTATGCCACTCGAGGCGCGGCAGCAAACGTGTATTCGCTTGGAAGAAGATAAATAAAAGTGGAAATCGCTTCGCATTTGCTTTGCAGCTGCTAAGTCGGGCGTCGACGAAGCTGCCAAAGGTAGTGGGAGCTTCGGAGTGCGAGGTGTTAGTCGGACCCTACCTTCTGTTTTGTCCCAGCGTTCAGTACTTTGTTGCTTTGAAGTCACGCGCTCATGGCTTCGCACCCATCCCGCAGGAGACCACGCTGCAAGGGAATGGGGTAGCAAGTGTGGAGGAGAGTACGAGCAGTACGGTAGCCTGGGGCTGACCTGCTGGGAAGGATGCGGCAATGCGGGTGGTTACCAGTCTGTTCCTGTCGAGCTTGCACGCAATCGGTACAAACGAAACTTTATACGATGCCAAGCACCCCAGCAACTGGCCGTATCTGGACAGCTTTGAGCCGCGCGATGACCACTTGCCAATGGTATTTGCCGATTTTTGCGAGGATACCCGGGAGGCCTCGGTGCTTCAACGTGAAACGCCTGAAGATGATGGTGCCTATTCAGAGGTTATCAAGGTGGACTCGGAGCTGTCCCATGCCGATTCGGAAGACACAAGACTGCGGCGTCGTCGGCGGGTCACACTGTCGAGCACCACGCCCAGTGTGGGACTATCCGCGCAGCCTCCTCGCTCTTTGCATTCCCGGCTGGAAGAGGAGATGGAATTGGACCTGGAGGATAACGACAACGATGTGGGGGATGTGGTGGCTCACGGCCGTACAGGGCAAGCTAGTGAGGCTTTCCGGTCCACTCTCAACCCATTAGTGCCGGAGCCGAACGTCTCCATTCGCGAAGCACCAGAACCAGCCAACCGTATTAGCCCGTCTCCACCGCCAGAGGAGGTGTCGGAAGAGTCGCTACCGGAGGAGAATCCATCTATCAACCTTCTCGCCGAGTTGCTCGTCGCGATGAAGTCGGACTGGCGTGTCCACATCTGCACTTTCCACGACCTCCTCAATCATCACGCTGACGACTCGGGTGAGTGCCTGGAGATTAAAGCTCAGCTGCTATTGACGGACCCTTCGTTCTACACCAGAAGCGAGCGAGGTGCGGACAACTCTGCCTATGATGTCTTCACAGACAAGGACATGTACGCCCCCATCCCAATATTCGACACACTGCTCGCTAAGACGGGCCACGGAATCATTTTCTGTACTGGTTTACAATTCCGCATGTGGCTTTCGCGCCTCAAGCGTTATAGCCGAGAGGTGTACGATGAGGCGAGTGATGGGGCCAGTGCGTCGAGGGGGAGGCGGCAGAAGGACTTCTTGTCTAACGTGGAGGACCAGCCGATGGGCCACGTCCGAGCTCGAGGTGACTACACGCAAAACCCGGGCATGAAAGGATGTGGCCACGCATCAGTCACGCAATGGGCTGTCCACTTCTGGCGGAGGAATGTGCCGCTTGAGGTGCAGTTCGCCCGGGTAGGCTACCAAAGCAATAGGTATTTACAGTCTTCGCACGCAGCCCGGACGTACTGTATGGATGAGATCCAGCCCTTGGAGCCCGGAGAGGTGGTGAGAAGAGCTGACGAATGGAGTCGCATGAAGATGGTTTGACACCACCAGAAGAGCATCAAGCACATGAGCGGGCTCGTGTTGTAGTGTTCGACACCGGAGGAACTTGTGGTGCACTTGTTCAGTGGTACTTACGGGACTGCGAAAGCATGCCTAGGGCTTCCGAGACATCGCCGTTTCGTGGGGTGCGACAAGGATGACGACTGCGTGAGTCAAGCTCTACCGAGCTTGGTCAAGGCGTTTTTCGAAAGCGTTGTGAGCACCGCGTACGACATTGGTGGCTCTCCGCGGGCTGTGGAGCTTACCAAAAGGTACTTGGCCGGCGTGATACGGAATGAGTCTGCCGGGAAGGAGAACAGCCGTGCAGATGCTCCTCGTGGGTGTCCCCGATATCAATATCTACCAAACTACATAGTCCGGTTTATTGCAAACTACGCCGGGTATCGCATGCTTTCCCTGCGCTATTCACGGGCGTCGGTGGACAACTGGCCGGCGAAGTACCACGCCCTGCTGGACACGGAAGACCCGCTAACAGTACGGGCGGTGGAAGCGATAGCGAGGTGTGTCTTGGTGCGTCCGTCGCTGGTGCAGTACGAAGGTGTGGGACTCGGGGTGTGTGCGGACCGGGTTTTTGCGAAAGGAGAGACAATCTTCCCTTTCTACGGGACGCTCCTGTACGCAGACTTGCCTGAGCGCACCCGGCAGAATACGGAGATCTACGGAGGTGAAAGTTTGGGGGTAGACAAAGAACGTTTCGACCGGGGTCCTCTTCCTGTGGAAAGGCAGGGGGAGTGTCGTGAAGGTCCGAGCCATAAGGTGTACATTTTACCGGCACCATTTTGTGTGACCGGGTTTGTGAATGACGCCCAGTACTTGCCTGCGGACGAGGAGTAGCCAAATAGAGGTACTTCTAGAGCGCGACACAATAACGTGGAGTTTTACGAGGATCGAAGGGAATTGTCGCAGAGAGTTATACGTGCACTGAACACCGTTACGATCCGTGCGACGCGTGAGATTCTAAAGGGCGAGGAGCTCTTCACAAACTACGGGGATATGTTTAGGTTGTAAGTACGTGATAGGATGTTCCGAAATAGCGTGCAGATAAACATATTTAAACAATACATGCCAGTTTGAGAGCCAGTTCCGGGAAAGCAGGCCACACTATAGCATCTGAGAAATACTTGAACTCAGTCGCAAGAAAAGTCGCCGAGAAAAGTGGGCGATTTTGGGGCCGCTATAGCAGTAAACAGAGGAATGAGAAGTAATGAAAATTTAGATTATCGTGATGTCATTAGTGACAGGGACTCAGATCTACACATGCGAAAACACATGAGCAGATGGATGTCCGAAAGTTAATCTGAAAAACAATATCCATCTGCCCATGTATTATCACATGTGCCGATCTTAACCACTGTCACTACTGACACCACCCAAGTCTGAGTTTTCGTTAATTTCTTTAATGCCCATTGACAGGCCCTCAGTCCCTGCCTATAGCCCTGCGGTTGACTCTTATGATATTTCAAACGTCCGCAGGCACTCTCCGCGTGTGCATGACTGTACAAGGGCCCTAGTACCAATGGGAGCTGCTAGCTGGCACTTGTACTGCTCAGTTCACAACAACTGCGACGTAGTTTTCGAACTTGTTCTTCTCACCGAGCCTCTGTCTGTCTTGTCCTGCATGTGGCGCACCTGTATATCGATGGCTCCACCGGCCAGAAGGACGACAAGGGCCGTTCCGGTGCAAAAATCTCGCAAGTACACCCACGAGGAGCGTGAGAGGGAGCATGGTGCCCCAGCTGCGTCTGTTGCTGTAACTACACCGACGCGCGAGGTTAATGCAACTCAGCACCACCTGGTAGGCGGGTTACCGGGAGTTGTGCGACCCCAGACGACGCCGGCAGCGTCCTTATTTGGTCCAGAAGGTAAACAAACCGATGGTGCCACTGTTCTCGCGACTAACGGTGCTATTATAGCACTGGCAGCTCTACCAGGGCGTGCTGCCAACCAGATGCCTCCTTTTCGTGCGTCTATTCAATCTGACTGCAGCTCGAGCACAGCCAGGTTCACCGTCCAGCCCGGAATCGCGTCCACTCCGCGCGTCCACACGCCCGACATTGCCGCTCCGGTGCGGTGTCACATCCGCCGTGTAGTACGGCAAACTCATCGCGGGACTTTGCGTCCTCCTGGTGCATCGGGGGTGAGACCCTGTTTGTCTCCACGTCCGCCCATGCCGTCCCGGACAAGGCTTGAGACTTCCGCAATAGCTTGCTCACGATCGATCTCACGTGAGCAGATGGAAGAGCTACAAACAATAACTTGTGAGCAGGCAAACAAGGTCAGGATGCAGGAGCAAGAGATTGCTGGTCTTAAGACAAGAGTCAACGACTACAAGGAAAATCTAAAGCAGGCCGATCAAGAGCTTCTTGAGATGCGGGTGACGACTAAGCTAACGCTTTCCGAGTTCCTGCGAGTACGAATCCTAATGCAAGGATGTCAAGCAGGAGAACGAGAGGCTACGCGTGGCTCCTGGGATTTCTGGTGGCACCCAGCAGGCCACACAGTTTGCTGGAACTAGACGTGGTCAGAGACGCAGACGTATAACAGAAGGGAGGGCAAAGCACATTGGTGTTGCCAGGACCATCGAGAAGCAGATTCTGCAATGGTTCCACCGCAGAACTGCTGAGCTGTACCTAACAACTTATGTTCCAATCCGGACCTGGGCGGGTCGCAGTGAGCCGTGCGTGGTTGGGGTGCTCTCCGCGGATGGCCTGGAGGATGCCGTGCCGATTCCACCGATGGTTCTTGCCAATCTTAAGGAGTACTATACGCGTTCGTATTACGATGACGCGACAGCTTCGGTTGCGATGGTGCGTACAGAGCTTGGCACCGGGAACTGGTCATCTTCGTTTTTGGACGCCGAATCCCGCCGCGAGTGCGAGGGGGCTGTTTCAACAGACTATGCCCTATGTGCAAGGACGAGGCGCACAATTTCTGACGCCATGAGCGCGCAGAAGAGAAACGTTAGGGACAAGCTGTTCCAATGCCCCCGGTATTTCTTCTTGGTGTTGCATGAGACCACGTGTGTATCTGACAGCGAGCGTACGGAGCGCTCTTGTCAGGCACTTGAAGCGCGCGTGAAGCTGATGGGTTCAGAAGAGGATCAAAGGACTCCAGACTTCCCATGGTGGCGACTCAGCAAGGTCGACGATCTAGCATACGGTGATTACTCCGCACCAAAGGAGGTGTGTGATGTTGAGGAGGGTGACGTACTGTTTGGAAACTCTTTGGGGAGACATGTCCTCTACAAGTTCCGCGGTTACCATACTCAACAGGATGGGACATCCGCGTACGGGTCTATCATGCAACTCGCACGCCTGGACGCCTGGCTGGCGAAAGTTGTATGCTGCCTGCAGCATGCTGAGAGCCGCGGCGGCCAGCGACAACACACTTATACGCTGATGTTTTCCAAGTACCTGCCTTTGGCAACCGCGCAGATACTATGCATCGTTTGCAGCGTTTTATGCCGCATTATTCCACAAGAGATGTCTCGGTATGGTTCTACGGTTCAGGGAGCGTTGTGTGAGTCGGTGAATAAGGGAATGGAATGGTGTGGTGAACAGGATGGCAAGGAGCTCTTAGAAGATCCGCCTGGAGTAGCCACAAACGTGGTGAAGGTGGGACCAGGGAACAAATTTTATGTGGCGGTACGAAAGACGTGGATTTCGGGCAACATCTCCAGTATACGTGGCGGTGCTGTCGGTTGGTACATTGCACTTCCAGACTCAAGAGAGGGGCCGTATGAAGTTTGCAATGGCGCGTCTGGCCTATTGTTGACTCCGGCCACAAGTCTGGATTCTTCCCCGCGCGCTGTCGTTGGAGCAGACGACCAGCACCTGCCGACGTACGGGAGATGGAGAAGAAAAGAAACCGTACTTGTATATTAGTAGCTCAGTAAATAGATTGTAAATTTCTTGTTTGTTCGATTTCAGTGCAGAGAGAATGGCGTGTCCGTCGGAGGGAAGGGTTTAGGTAGAACTGACCGTAGATCCGTTTCTCTTTAGAACCTGTTCATGGAGAGGCGATAGTAGAGCCAGCGGAGTCGAGGTGTGAAAGCGGGGATGTGGAAATTTGAGCCCACCATGGGAGCTGTTCCAATGATAGCAGAGGCCTTGCACAGGCCAAACCAGGGAGCAGCAGGGGCTCGACGCCCTCTTCGCTCCATCTCTGGGAGCGAGACGGGACTTTCTGTGCGATTTGTAGTCCCACCTGTAGACCACCGCAAGCAAACGTATCGCAGAGTGTCATCAACAGCCTTGATTGGTGCGATCCAGTCCATATACCGTACAATGGCATGCTCGGTAGGTTGCAGTGATTCAGGATCATGCATACGGAACAGAGACAGTAGCTGGGCCATCCATACAGTGTCTGTATGTTCTTCGTTGTCAGCGGTCGGGAACACGATGCTGAATCGCTGGCGCTTCGTCGGGCCGAGGCTGCTACTTGCATAAACGCGCTGAATGAAATATTTCCGCCTCGGGTCGAGTCAAATGACATTCAGGTCGGGATCATTGTCGTTTACGAAAGGACAGAAGCACCCGAAAACGTAACCACGTTTGACGATAGTAATTTGGGTAGTGTCACATGTGTAAACAGAATGCTGCTGGAGAACCTCAGCGCGGACAAGGTCCAGCAGTACAGTGATGCCCTGGTCACCGAGCTGGACAACATAATCGACGCAGATGCCGGGAGCTTCTCCGCGTAGTGATTAGAGTTTCGCGGCGGTGAGGTGGCCTTCTTCGTTTCCGAGAAGCGGTATGGCGAGGGTTCTCAAGTAAGCGAGTTTGCGGAGGTACATTCTGAAGCCTTTCCTGACAAAACGAACCCCGTGCCTGTCATTCGGGTTCCTGTGCAGGGATGTGAGCCGACGGGACCGTGAGACGGAGCCGACTTCAGCTCGAACGGGAAGAAGGTTTCCGGACTGCTGGATTCGATGGACGGTTTCGTCCATGGCTGTTGCCCGTCGCTTGGAGGTGCGGCGGTAGTCTTGCTTGAATGCAGTGTGCGCGTGTTCATGAACACCGGCATCTAGATGTTGTCGGCCCCCAGAGTTGGGGATGTCATCTGCAAGGTGGGTGAGGAGATGAAACTTCAGGGTCTCGAGCGTGGTGGCGTGGTGGTCCCCAAAGATGTGGAGTATGGAGGCTCTAAACTTATCGACACGGTCCTCTAGGTTGTGAACATCGGCGAAGCTCCAGTGCTCCTTTAGTCCCTGTCTCGAGCTGAGTATTAGAATGTCTGAGTACTGAGCGCAAACAGATGCAAGGGGCACGGAGTCAGATTCACCACAGCACCGATCTATGATTCCTGCGATAAATGGAAAGACCATGTCAACGGACTTGTCTTGTTTGGCCTACAGCATTCCGCGGACTCCTTCACTTGTGTAAAGCCTGTTCAATTGACTGCCTTTTTCGGAGGCGGAGAAGTCGACGTGTAGGCCGGGAACGTATAAGTCCCTCTGGATGGCAGCCAGAACCGTGTTGACTCCGCGAAAGAGAGCTGTGCGGATGGTTCTGAACTATTTCTGAATGTTGCCGGCGGAAGCTTGTGCTATAAAATAGGACGGGGGAGTCGAGCGTAAGAAATATGCAGGTCTTGATTAGCTTGGAGATGCCGAGGTGGCATTTGTGCAGCGGTTCGAAACCGAAAATGGAGTGCATGTCGAGATGAGAATCGGACGGCAGCAGGGGTATGTTTCCAGAAAGGATGGCAACCTCCGCAGAGAGGAGGTGTCGAGTGTTTGTTGCGCCTGTGCGGTGGCAGCTCATGCCTGGGCCGGCCCGCCCACCAATGCATGAGCAGCGGCGTCGGCGTCGTAGTCGGCAACTTTTCTGGGAAGATGGATGGCGGATTGCGTGGTGCGCGGCTAGAAGGAGGCGGACAAAGTGAGGAGATTTGAAAGTACTTCACAACGGTGGCAGGGTTGGCTGGTTTTTGTGCCCGATCGACTGCCGATGATGTCCTCCGCCTCGGGTATGTCGCAACAGTAGTTGGTGAGGAATGGGTGCCGTTTCCAGGGAAGACGGTAGGCATCCTAGCATTTGAAGCCTACTAGGGCCTTTTCATACAGAGGCGGTAGCAAAGAGTGCAGGGCAGAGTGTGGTATGGAGGTTTCGGTGTCTGGTGCGCGAGTATTCGAAGAAGGTGGAAGGATGTCAAAGTCTCTGTCGTCCACGGTGGGGAAGAGCCGGACAGGACGACAGCCAACGACGTCGTGCTGGGACATTATGCAGCGTCGGCGGAAGGCGGCAGTGAAGTTGGGGAGAGTGTGATGCGCGGGATAGGCAACAAAGGCGCTGTTCTTAAGTGTAGTGGCAGATTTATCCGTACAGATCTGTATGCAACCTACAAACGAGTGGGTCCCCGACGTCCCGGTGTCCCCGATGACACCTTCGACCTCGCTGCCAATGACTTCTTCCTTGAGGTCTTGATAAACTCGTCGGTGCACGTCAGTCTGCAGAAGATGCGCGAAGAGATGCGTGTCGCTCTGCGGGGGGTCTCCATAAGGGCGGAAGTACCAAGACTCTCTGTTAGCTTGCGCAACTTGCTTTCGCAGGATCTCGGCAGGGTCCCGAAAGTAAGTAGTTTCAAAGGACGTGGCGCTGTGGTCCAACACACAAGTTGCGGAGAAGCCCTGATGGTGAAGCTCCTTCTTGACAACAGCGACTGTGAAGGAGCGATATTCTTGTCAGGGGCGAACGCGGTCTCCGAAGCACGCGAGAGAGAAGTCCGGATTCCACAGGATAGACATGATCTCGTGAACTAGGCGCAGCCCTGCAGTCCTTTCTACTTCGGCAAGAGAAACTGCGATAGAATGTATGAGAAGGTCGGTCTTACTTGTGGGAAGTTCTGCATCAGGGTGACACAGGAATGCGAGCAGGGGAAGGAGAGGCGCCAGAGCCTCATCAGAAAGTAGGTTCTCATCGTAGTTGACAGAATGTTCTGGGGCGGTGAACCTTGTGGAGAAGTAGGGACGAGCCCGGCCTGTCCGTGTGCTCGGAAGTGACACTGTTGCTTGTGTTTAGAAAGGGAGTACGCGTGGGAAGACGAGTAGAGGCAGTGCCGAAATTTGCAGCGCATATTAAAGGATGGCAAGGATGGCTGCAAGGAGAAGGGCTGGCGGGAGGAGTAAAAGAACGGAGAGGTAGGACGTTTTACACAGGTGGAGCTGTTTTCTTGTTTTCACTACGTAGAAGACGGTAGGTACAGTCGTAAGCACTCCTGCGCCCACGAAACGTATTGCAAGTCTCGTGCACGCGGGAGTGGTCAAGGTGAAACACGGGGCCTGCCATTCGACACACACACACGCTATTGGCTGTGTCGAGAAGAGAACATCATGCATTCGCTGACGGCTACTACAACGAAAGGTGGGAATCGAAAAGCATTGATACTGCGATATCCCTAATTGAATGATTTTCAAAAACAAATTACCGTCCAGGGTAGTTTCAAGGCACGGCGGCGAAACTATGGAACGCAAGAACCTGCTACAGGCCATATTCAAACCGCAGTGACGCGGGACGTCATCACTTAAGATCTGCAAATGTACCCCGCTGTTAACAGAAAGTCCTGAGGGACGGTTTTTCCTTCTGATGCGACGGCACGCATAGGTACGCAGCACGTATTCGAAAGGGTTTTCGTACGGGCTCTCAGGGTTCGGGCGGAATTCCACGCGTAGTTGAAGAGTGGCGAGACGTGTGGTGTGCGATGCGATGCGAGGAGTGCGGGCTGTTGGAGGTGGAGACAGTGAGGGAGTAGGGCTGATGATGGGTCATGATGGTGAAAAAGTAGATCCGTCGAAGCACTCTAGAAGGACTATTCATGTAGCAGTACGGAAATGTAGTAGAACGAGTCCGGACGTTCACTGCGCGCAGTGAACGTTCGGTTTGTCCTCAGTAAGTGCGATGGGCACCTGCACTATTCGCAATCCGAAACTCAACAATACTGCATTTGGAACTGCGAAAAGTGCCGTTGTTGAGCAGCAAAACTAGGAACGAACTTCCACTCGTCGCAGTGCGCTGCTTAGTATACGTACATCCTGAACCTCCACAGCCCGTAGTATATCAGCTCATACTACTAGAACAGGTATTTCGCAAAATGTAGTTCGAAGTCTAGTATTACTAGACCTGGACGTCCGCTGGGTGGAAGTTCGAGTCTGTTATTACTGGACCCGGACGTTCATTTGGTGGAAGCAGGAGTCTAGTAATAGTAAACTCCGACGCCCACCTGGTGGACGTCCAGGTGTAGTAATACTAGACCTGGAAGTGCAAAATGTGTAGTAAACCAAAGGTACTGTTAGACCTCGTACTGCACTCTGTAGACGTCCACATCAATTTCTGGAACCACAGGCGCACTGGCGAGAAGCGCGTTTTCCGTCTCAGCCGATGCGAAGTACGAATCAGCACAGATTACTCCGTCAGTGTGAGACCACTGTTCGACCACTTGGAGTAGCATGGATGTTCCGTGGTTGTCGCTGCTCTCGAACCGTTGGTGTACACTGTCGCTGTATGACAATGTCAGCTCGAGGCAGATCATAAGCCCACTGGAACCGCAACAAGCTGAATTGATTTCACTTCCACGTTCTAGCTTCCGATCTAGTGACATGAAATGCGGAATATCAATAGAAATCCTGCGCCTTCCTGGTCTGTTCCACCTTGACACACCCTCACCACCACATATGCGCTGAGACGGCTTGAATTCTAGGCCCCAGTGACTATCACTTGTATCACCGAAATGTTTTGATCAAGTCCATTCGAGGAGCTAAAGTCTCAGCGCTGCTTCAAGCTCCGGTAGATTCAATGCACGTTTGAAGCTGCTCGAAATGGTTCCGAGGCATTTTGTCGCCATGACCAGCACACGGTAGTTTCTTCCTGCTGGAGATAGCGCTCCGCAACATGCACCAGTTGCTGAAATGTCACCTTATCATCAAGATCAAAACGCCGGAAAGAACATACATTTTCACCGCTGGTTGTTGTCTCCAAATACCCGCCTTTCAGGTCTCGGCTCGTTCGCAGCACTATGTAGTTCAGATGAAGTTGCAAAGACATCCACGGGATGTATTGCGGTAGATTTAGTATGTATGCGAGAGGCTCTCAGATATAATCTCTTCCATTGGTTCAATGACCTTCTCAGCTTTTGTTCGAAGGAAGCTGTCCATATCCATTGGGACCTTGCGTCGAGTCCGCACTGTACCACCGACCCCAACAGCCGGGTTGGATGCATCTCGTTTTGCGCTCCTCGAAACATCGTGACTTTCCCCGTCAATGACTGTGACGAGGTCTATTTCATCATCCGATTGGGAACTGCCTGAAAAGTTCTACGATTTCCGACAGCTCTGAGCAGCAACTGGGTTTTCTGTATCAGCGGTTTTTTCTGGACTCTCTCCTGCCCTGGTGTTTCTTAGTCGCAGTGACATGACCATGACCCATTGAAAAGTTTCCAGCTGACGTAGACATCAGTGAAATTTCTGCCGTTGACCTTTGACTTGTTGGCATCTCTAACGGACCTCAGAGACTTCCTTAACCTCCCAGTTGGCATCATACACCCGCCGATACTTGGAGTCGGAGGTTATAAGGCGACTGCGACTATGAACTCGCAGTCCAACAATGCGACGGGAGTCGGAAGCGGCAGACATAGTGTTGGAAAATTAAGGGCCCTTCCCGATATTAAGTGGAATTCTCTCTTCTGTTGCGGATGAAGTTGGACAACTCTACCCTGTCCGAACTGTCAACACAACGAGGCGTCGCTTGGCCAAACAGATGAAGTTAAAAAATCTTCCTAATGATTAAATATCTTGACATGAAAGTTGGCCTCATACGAGGCCAGGTGCCCAATAGACACTGGAGATTAAGTATTGCCTCATATGAGATCGAAATCACCAGAATAAAAGAATTTTCTAGTGTACACGTACGTGATAAGCATTGCTATATTTACTGTACTTCTCCTTCTTCGTGCACGGGATTTTCTGAATTGCTGCTACAGTACAGTTCGTGCCAAATTTTTGTAATTCTAGTGTAATATTATGTGCCGCTCTTAAATAATTCCATTTGTACCAATCCTGCCTGATTTCGCGAGGTGGGCGTTGCACGCGCTTTGAAGGATGTGACGGGCAGTTGTAAGGTTTCAGGAGCTTCAAAAAAGGCGCACCTTCCTCAAGGGATCCTGTCAGACATAGTCGAACTCATCAGTGTGTGCACTAAATGTTTTCAAAGGATTCCATTTCCGGGCACTTTGGGCAGTGGTATGCGCTGCTAAACATCAAGATAGTACTTTCAACACATTACGATCCCCAGCTCACCTCGTATTACAGACAAAAGTTCATACCCTTACTGCGGCCGAGAACGCCAACACAAAACGTAAACTGACGAACATCTGCTCTGCAAGTCGCGCGGATGCCCTTCAAAAAACAACAGATTTTACAAAACTGTCATCGTAAGCGAATGTTAGTTGGCGTCAGCGTATACCGAGTCTGAAAACACATCCATAGCACACTGTTTGCCCAACGCCTGCACCACTATGACTATCCCCAACAGAGTTCGTAGCGTACGGCTACCCCAGTGCGGATCTTCTGCCTCCTTGCTCACCAGAGGCCTCATCAACACACGCCTAGTCCGACTGATTTCATCACTACATGAACGCAACAGTACAATACTCCTAATGCCAAGTTGAGCTTTGTATCTGGACCATCCTACGTCAACTGTGGGCCCGTATCGTCTGCAGAGGCGGCGAAAGATTACAGACCCTCATTATGGGGTGCGTCTCGTGTGGCTGTAGCGATCGGTGCAGCAGGACTTGTGATAAGTTTTGTCCATGCATATCCATGTATCCCAGCCTTTGCACAGCTTTTCTTAGTCTAGTCATTGCGGCCGTGGTAGTCGCTGTCGTTGGAGGCTACGCTTACATTTCGTTGCGAACAAGTATCTTTCGCTTCAATTGGGACACCACTTGGCTTGTTATTGTTAATGCCGCTCTTCTCGCGCTCATTTGTACTAGCTTGCTCACACTCCTCTCCGCGATGCTGTGGTTTGTATGTGAAACGGAGAGACGCGGGTTTGTTTTCAAAGCGTTTTTCATATTTTGCTTGCTCCTCGTTGTTGCCGCACTCGCCGCCGTCATGGCCGCGGCTGTACTGGTGCTCTATGGCGCCAGCAGAAAAGATTCAGCGTTTTCCCGCGAGCTCGAAGTTTCGTGGGTCAATCTCACCAATGATGCTCAGTCTACTCTAGCATGTCGCGTTCAAAAGCAACTGTCTTGTCGCGGGTTCGAAGCAGGCGACTGTTTGCGGGATTCCAGTACAGCCAACTTCACCCGGTGTGCTACCGTTTGTCGTCCGCAGGACGAGGAAGATGGGGAAGCGCAGTTTGGCATCCTAGTCGTTCGTGGTTGTAGAGAACAGATAGCCATATTCTACACCCGTTGGAACGCTGCCTTGTTGGCAGGCGCATCCCTGGCCTGCATACTTGGTCTAGTTGCATTGTTTGTGACCTGCAGCTCGATCTCGTTTGAAAGGGACAAGTGATTTTGTCGTCCACTTTGCCTTCCGCGTGGATTCTCGACCGTATTACAATTTTACATGTCAGTTAGTCTCGATTTTCGAACGGGAGTCGCAAAATTTTCTAGTATCCACGGCATCGGAGTTCAGAAAACAGATACCGAAGAGGATAGGATGTGCTCGTAAGCGGTTGAGCATTCTTTTGAAATCAAAACATCCAACTCAGTTATCCCGTCCTTGTACTCCACTGGAATCTGGAGATCGACGGTCAAGATAGCATGCCTCATCTCAAGATACTTTCGCGACTCTTTTGCAACTTTCTGAACATAATCCATAAACATCTCAGCACGCTGGACATTTTCAAACCGAAAGGTCTTCTGCAATGCTCGTCCTTTTCCTACAGCGGCCACGCTCCACTCGCTCTTGAACTTTTTGAGCATATTCTGAACTTCCTCATCGCCAAGCTTCTTGTCTCGGAATTCGCCCGTTCCCAATGCCATAGCACGCACAGGTAGAGTTAGGTCGAACGGCGGCCCGTCCTCTGTAGCCACGATGGCAGTGGTTTTCGACGAACCGATGAGAAGAGCGACAGCCTGGACCTGCGGCAAAACTTTGATCTTTTCTGCCAAAACTCCGGGTGGAATTCCTTTCACGAAAGAAACGTCCACGATACGACTGCCATCTTGTCTTAGAGTCGCCCCTCGAACGCCGTATTTCAAAAACGCTGGGGCACAGAGCGACTCAGCGGCGAAGTGTGGAAAGAGTTCCGTGACCTGGATAGGAAACGAGGAAAGTCCAGACTCGTAACGTTCCGCATGGCATTCATGAACGATTATGACGTTATTTTTTGCTAAATGAGCTGCATAAATGTCACTGCCGATATCATTCGTGTCCAAAACGGCATTGCAATTATTGTCCATCGCAGAAACTGTAGCGATGAAAAGATCGATGCCACGCTTAAAATTTACAGATGGGTCTGTAGGCATATCCCTTTCCGAGAGCAGTGCTTGCGTTGATACAGATGTTGAGAGAAATGCCATGTCCTGCAGCCCCTTCACGTCCATTGTCGTAGCAAGCGCATCAATAAGACTATTTATCCCCTCACTTTTACTGCCGCCGATGTATATGTTCATCCCAGACTCCACAAAATCCTCGATCGCAGCATCTATCCCCTCTCTCAGAGCAGAAGCAGCCGGCATGTCTGCGTTCACCGTCATCACCACAGGACGCACGCGAGGTCGATTGCTTTGGAAAACCAAGCCCCTTCGCCGCGTCAACTTGCAGAGTGACCGTCCAGGAAAAACTGATCGGCATTGATCGTTGAAGAATCCAATACAACTGGTAAAGCATAACGCAACTTCGCCCATGTTGTCGATCAGGGAAGAATGCCATCAAGTCAGCACAGGCCGTCTCGTCGCTCGTTGTCACCAAAAGCAATTCGGTGCCAAAAATTATCACGTGGCGCACCAGAAATCGCGACAACGTCATCGAACTGAATACCGGTATCGCGCGGTCCGAAAACGACCTGCAGCACACTTCCTTACATGTTTGCCACGTGGCGCCCGCCTGTGCGCAGCCTCTTTTTGGAACGTGCAATTCGCATAAATTGGTGTGGTCGCTGGGCGTGCGGAACACGACGAATGTCGAGACCATAAATGGCATAACCGAAACGGAAATCCACCTGAAATCAATAGAAGATGGCAAAATCGATCTGAACAAGCGCATAAAGCAGCGCGTAGAAGACCAGCTGAGGAATCGAATCGCACAGGGCTGTGCCGATGGCAGCACCACGACCGACTTGAGCGGGATTGCCAGAGGCCACATCGTCATTCGAGCGAAACTCCTTGTGTCAGCTTCGGCGCTGGAATGCGGGAAGAAAATTGCAGCCGACGTAATCGAACAGCATCGGAATGTCGCCGACAATAGACAGTTCAATCCGCGGAACGACTTCGAAACGTTCTTGGTGCTGCGCGCGTCCGCAGTTTCCGAAGAAATCCACGAGCCCAAGTGCACCCCTGCATCTAACCTTGCGCTGGGCCTCGAAGTGAACGAGCTTCTGCGCGTTCTGCTCAAGTCTCGCAACCACCGGGGCGACCCGTGTCGACATTTGTGCGGGGCCGTATCGGACCGCGAAATGGGCGAGGCGTGTGTCGACGAGATCGACAAACCCCAATCGCTTCTGCCAATCGTCGATTGCAACGTTGATTTCCTGGAATCCACCGAAACGGTAGCCGAACCCCTCGAGGAGCGGTCGGAAGCCGCGCTGCGAACCTGTGCAATTACCTTAACGGTGTGTGGAGACTCGCCGGTTCGGCTTACCGAACTCGTCGACGCCTTCGCCTTCGAGTGTGTTCACAATGCCGACGGCTCGAACGACGCAGAGGCGCTCTTCTTTGAGCTTCAGGCCCTCACTCTGGGTGCGGCAGCGCGGGCGTCCGAGCTGAACGATCTGGCCACCTCCGTCTCGTCGGGAAACGTCAACTCTTCGATCGCGTCCGCGAAGCGCATCCTCGTTGGAGATCTCAACCTGAGGCCCTACCTGACCCTGTTCGACGTCTACCGCGTCGGGACTTCCAATATACCGCGCAGTTTCGAAACCACGCCGTGGAGCGGCACGTACGGTGCCGGATTCGACATTGGCACTTCCGCCGGCGTTGGAATACGATGCAGCTCGCTGACCGCCGACAAGCGGTGAGCCACTTAACACTTCTCCCCACCCCCCCCCCCACCCCATCCCCCCCCGCCCCCAC
>JAUKWC010002450.1:4858-20962 GCA_032356245.1 Endocladia muricata | reverse complement strand
GTAGAAAAGTTGAAGTTCGTGATTATTTGGGAGTTAGAAGTTATGGGCAAGTATACCCGTCTGCTAAGAATTGTATTAAAGATACCAATCTACTGGGTAAGATTTGAGTGATGGGTATCGAGTAAAAAGCTTTTATCAGAGCGTACTATTACAACCGTGCAAATATCGGAGACGGAGCAGATGGAACTTTGCAGCTACTGTAACTACTAATCCTTCCGTCAACGACTATGATCTCATTCGTAGTGTCAGGCGACTCGGCCCAATGCAGCAACATGTACTTTAGACCGCCGTCTATACATACAGCAGCTTTGGCGAGACGAAATGACAGCGATTCTGCTTTCGACTGCTGAACAGTGACGACAAAAAACAAACGGACACTATATGGATGGCTCAAGTCATTTTTCTCTTCCGTTTGTACCACTATGAACTACCTCAGTCTTATGAGGATGCTTTCATCCAGTGCATGGATTGTGCTGCACCAATCCAAAATGTTGATCACACGCCGGAATGCGTCTGCCTGCCATGGTCGAAGTATTATATTCTAAATCGTATAATGGCTACCTTCATGCTGCTAGAGACGCATCGACGAGGACGTCAACCTCATGGTTCTTCCTGGTTGAGCGTGAATAAAGCCTCTGCTATACCTTGGACAGCTGACCTGTTACAATCAAATTTCAACATCCACTCTTTCACTTTTCAGCTCCACTAGCTCTACCATCGCCTCTACAGACAAAGGATCTACGAGGACTCGATGCAGGGCCAATCTTCCCTAAACCCTCCCACCCAGCGGACACGCCATTCTCTCCGCACTAGAATTGAACCCAAAAACATTGCAGTCCATTTAGTGAGGTACCAATATACAAGTACACTTTTCTATTCCTCCTCTGGTCTGTGCGCAGACAGATACTCGTCCTATTCTCTAACAAAACAACGCGAGGAGTAGTCCAGAACTGTGGCTGGGATCCATGACGGACCAGACGCGCCTTTGCAAAGATCATACAGTCCCTGGGTGGAGTCTTCGCATTCAACAAAACAATATATAACTCTGGCAAGCACACTCGAGATATTGTTCGTAAAACATGTGTTTCCTACTGCCACATACAATTTGTTCACTGGACCTACCCTCACCAAATTTGTTGCTACTGAACGGGCGTCAGCTATGAAACCCTTGCCATGCTTCTCAGTAGGCCGTGTTATCGCCCCATATCCTGAATCCGACAGCGCGCCACGAACCACAGAACTAGACAGGAATATCTATTGCTTAACGGTGCTCCTTAAAACGCTGCAAACGATCCCTAGTATCTATTCGGTTGCTAACGGCAGGTACCTGGATAACGTCTGGCTCAAATTCCATTGGCACTGGCCGCCATAGCCTCTAGCATCCTGCGAAAAAGCTTGCACTGGTGCCAGTCAGGCGCCCCGTCGTGCGGGTTGCATTATACGCCCGTACGCGGACGTCTCGTCCAGTTCAGCCTGGTACCTTCGGAACTTGGTGCAGGACATGGGTCCCCAGAAAGTTTCGGAACAGTACGTCACGCTCGTCAAGATCACACACCCCAGTCTGTCGAGAGTAGTCACCGTATGCAAGATCCGCTACCTTGCTGAGGCGCCACCGTGAGAGTTCCGGAGTCCTTCCCTCCCTCTCTGAGCTTATTAGCCTCACCCGTGCACGATACGTCTGAGAGGAGCGCTCCGCCTCTCGCTGTCCTATACAAACGTGGTTTTCCGCGACATGAACAACAAGTATCCGGGGCACTGGAACAGCTTGTCCTTCGTGTTTCTCTTCCACGCGGACATAGTGTCAGAGATCATTTCCCTTACCCTCGCACACAGACCATGGCCTGTCGGAACAATCTCCTCCCACTTGCGGCGGGACTCGGCATCCAAAAACAAGGGTGACTAGTTCCAGGTGCCAAGATTTGCACGCGCCATTCCAACCAGAGCCGTCGACTCGTCGAAGTAGTAACGCGTATATTATTTCTTACAACTCACAAGAACCGTCGATCGAATTAGGGCGACACCCTCCGGGTCTTCGAGGAAATCTTCCTCATCCGCGCACGGCTCACGCCGACCCAACGAGTTCTGGAGACGAACAGACCTTGATGGGTCCAACTTAGCAATTTGGCTGTGGCACCATTGCAGAACCTGCTTCTTGACGGTCTTGGCCACACCAACATCCTTTATCCTCACTCGGCACATATGCTTGCGACTCTGACCGCCCTTGGCTGCGGCTTGCAGTGCAGCCTGCAGAGTGGCTTCGGAAATGCCGTGAGCCACACCTAGGCTCTCGTTCTCCCGGTTGACATCCTTGAATGCGGCTTGAAGGCGTATGAATTCGAACAGTCTCGCCCTAGTCGTCAGACGGAAGCCAAAATGCTCTTGTTCAGTTTTCCGTAACCTTTCACTTCAGTCGTTGAACCTTGTCTTCACACTATCAATATCCCGATCTTTCGCCCGGAACTAGTTCGTCCGCTCCGCAGACATTGCCTGGGGGTCTTCGATTTGTTCACGCGAGAGTGATCGTGAGCGAGCTACAGTAGAAGTATCAACCCTTGCCTTGCTCGGGATTGGCGGATACAGCGAGTAATAGCGTCTATCCTCCATGCAAAAGGAGGACGCAGGATCGCACAAGGAGCCTGCTTTGCTTCGCAGAGGAAGTGCGACCGCACAGGGACGGCACTGTTTGGCGTGCGGACGCGCAATGCGGACAAAAGGTCGACCCGGACAGTGACGCTGGCTTTGCTCGAGGTCCAGTCACAATCATTAGCAAAGAAGCAAGCAGGCACCTGCTTAGCAACACGGCCTGGTGGTACTGCTGATGTCGCAGCAGGACGCTGTGCCGTGAGAGCAGTGCGACCCTCGGCTTGCTCACCTTCCAGACCGGTCCGAGACCTCTTCAGCATTGGCTGGGACAGCAGAACTCGCGGTAACGTGCCTACCAGGTGCCGCTGAGTTGCAATAGCTAGGCGATTGAGTACATTCTGCGCAACTACTGCATCTGGGTCGTCATTGTTCCCGTCCCGCTACTCGTCTGTGCGTCTACGAGACCCTCGCATGGGAGCAGACTTTCTTTTCCGTCTGGCCAAGAAAGCCCTCGATATAACGCTTTTACCCAGCTACAGCAAGAACGACAGATACAGCGAGAGAAGCACGAGGTCGAAAACTAGATCGCAGTTCTTCGTAACTGCGCACGGGTAGTCCCAGCTCACACTAGAAATCAGGCCCTTGTGAAATCACGCACTTTTTGACGATGACGGCAGACGTTTGAGTTACCAGGAGTGTCAAACGGCAGACCTGGAAACAGGGGCTGCCGGTCCACAAAAGGGAAATCCGAGAAGCAACGGAAATTCAGCCTGGGAGGGGATCACTGATGACAAGGGTCGGGCTCTCCATACTTGAAAGTACCGAAGGAGATGAACGTTGTTTCTCTGGTTGAATTTCGCATATCTATCTGCTCATATGTTTGCACATCAGGATGTCCCAGGCCCTGGCAATAGTATCCCTCCCCCCCAGCCCACGATTTTCGATTACGTTCCCAAACCTCATGAAGGACGGACTACAGGTCGTTACTGATCATACACAACAGAATGACGACTTTTTATGAGCGCATCATGGTCCAGCCCGCTGTTCTATCTGTCTTCAATACAAAAGCCACACACCTGACCCAGCGGCACAGCTCCTCCCATTCTCGTGACCACAGTACACCGACGAGGTATTCCCTGCTTTCCAAGCTCCATCCTTACGTTTCCTCCATTTAATTCCAGCCCTATGATTATCTCTGCTTCGCCTCCGACGCTCTCCTTCTCGCACAGCGCATATCCAGTATTCCTGGTCTTCTTTCCCTCCTGTCTTTCTCCGCACACTGCAACCATCCCGCCAACTGCAGTGTCGACCAGAGACATCCGGCGTGTGCATGCCTGATTTGATTGCTTTCCGCTTCCCGCCGGAGGTAAACGCGAAGTTTGACGTCATATGAAGCCCGCATGTCGGGCTTCATGCACTTTATGATCGCAGGAGATGACCATGCTGAAATGCCAATTAGGTAACCTGCCACAGTGAAGAGCAAGTAGCGCAACGTTAGCAGCGACTTCCGCACATAAGTGTACAGCGACGACCCGGTCTCTACGAGGCTCAGCACTGAGGAGATGGAGCAGATAGTGCGCACAGTGCTCTCAATCGCGTTACTGACGAGATGAGACAAGAGGATTTGGGAGATCGTGTAGGTGGCCCTGAGACAGAAGGACTGCCGGGTGTGCCTTATTGTTGGCAACACGTCCATACTGGCAGAGGCCAGCAAGGTTCAAGAGGTAGTTATGCAGGGAAAATTGTCGGTTGGCTGCCCAAGAATCTATGATTTTCTGATGTTCTTCAACGCGATAAACATTGACAGCTTTTAGCGCCGCAGCGAACGTATCGTTGCTTTGAAAAATACGATTGAAAGCCAAAATCGTCTCGCACATGTTGCGCTGCTGCAGACCCCCGTGTGGACCAAGCTGGTGGAGACAGTACCTGTTCCGCATCGTGGGGGACTAGTCGGACGCTACATCGCATGTTATCAGCAATTTGAGCCCTTTGTAGCATTAAGGTCAAGCACTGACAGCTCTGCACCAGTCGTGAAATGTGGTACGCTGCAAGAGGATGGAACGGCAAGTCCAGAGGAGAGTACGAGCACTGCGGTGGCGTGGACTCGACCTGCCGAGAAGGACATGACAATGCAAGCGGTCGTGAGCTTGTTTTTGTCCACTTTGCAACCCATCGTTAGAAAGGAAATGTGTTACGATTTCAAGCATCGCAGCGAGTGGATGTACCTTACTCGCATCGAGTCGCGCGGTGACCACTTGTCAACGGCCTTTGCGAACCTTAGTGCGGATACCTGACAAACCTTCGAGCTTCAGAAAGAACCGTCAGAATGAAAATAGGCCTGTTCAGAGGTTATAAATCTGGGCTCAGGGCCGTCGAATGCCGAGTTGGTGGACTCAAGACCGAGGCGTCGTCTGTGGGTGAGGCAGTAGAGCACCACGCCCAGCGGGGGACCGTCCGCCCCGCCCCGTCGTTCTTTGCCTCCCTGGCTGAAAAGGGAGGCGGACCTGGACCTGGAGGGTACCGGTAACGAGCCGGAGGAATTTGTGGCTCCCAGCCGTACGGAGCAAGACAGTGAGGTTTTCGGGCCCACTTTCGACTCATTTGCGCTATAGCCGGCAGATTCCTTTCGTAAAGCACCCAGATCATCCAATCGCATGATCCCATCGCCATTGCAGGAAGAGGGGTTGGAGGAGTCCCTCCCCGAGGAAGATTCTTCGACCAAATTTCTGGGGGAGCTGCTCGGTGTGATGATGTCAGACGGTTGTGTTCATGGCTGTGGGTTCCACGTCCTCTTCAATTGTCGCACTGATTATTTGGATGAGCGGCTGGACTGTAAGGTTCAGCCGATGTTGACAGACCCCTTGTTCACCATCAGAAGCGAGCGGGGTGCTGACGACTTTGCCCGTGTCTTCACCCGTGAAGAACCATGGACACTTTACCTCCATATTCGAAGGACTGCTTGCCAAAACCCGTCACGGAATCATACTCCGTACCTGTCTGCCGTTCAGCATGTGACTTTCGCGCTTGAATTGTTACAGCCGAGATATGTATTACGACAGGAGTGACAAGTGCAGTGCTTTTAAAGAGTGAAGGTACAAGGGCCTCTATTTTAACATGGAAGACCAGCGGATGGTGCCTTCCCGGGCCTGAGGTCATCACACGCAAAAGAAGGGTATAAAAGGGTTTGATCACGCCTCGGTCATGCAAGGGGCTGTTTGCTTCTAGTGGAGGATTGCACCGTCTAAAGTGCAGTTCGCCGGAATATGCTACCAACCCAACGGAAATGTGCAATCATCGCACGGAGCATGGACAGACTGTATGGATGGAATCCAGCGGTTGGAGCCCGGAGAGGTGGTCAGAAGAGTTGCCGAAGGGAATCGCCAGAACAAGCTCCGGGCTAAGCAAACGAGCATGAAGCTCGTCGGCGAGCTAGTGTCGCAGTACTCAAAACTAGGGAACCTTGTCATGGACCAGGCCAGTGGTACTCGCGCAACAGCGAAAGGATGCGTAGGACTTCCGAAACATCGCCGTTTCGTGGAGTATGACGAGGCCGATGCCTGCGTCAGTTATGTTCTACCGAGCTGGATCAAAGATTTTTTCGAAAGCATTGTGAGCACCGCATGCGGAATTGGTGGTTCCCTGCGGGTTCTAGAGCTGGCCAAAAGGTAACTGACCAACGGGAAATGGAACGCCTCTGCAAGCAGGAGGAACGAGCAGCGCGATGCTCCAGCCGCGTGTACCTTGTGTCAATGTCCACCGGACTACATAGACCAGTTTACAGAAAACTACGCCGGGGATCCCATCCTCTCCCCGCGCTATTCACAGGCGTCGGTGTACAACCGGACGGAAAAGCACCATGACCTCCTGGACTCCCATGGCACGTAAACATTTAGGGCGGTTGAAGTGATGGGGGCTTGTGTGGAGGTACGTCCGCCGACGTTTACATACGAAGGTGTTGGACTCGGCGTGTTTGTGGACCTATTTATGGCGAAAAGAGAGACGACTTTATCCTTATATGGGACCCTGCTGTACGCTAACCTGAGTCAGAGAATGTGGGACAGGACGAACTCGTAGGTAGGTGGAACTCTGGGGGTACACGAAGAACGGTTCAACCGGATATCCCTTGTCGTAGAAAGGTAGGTGGAGTCTCATGAAGGCCCGAGGCATACGATCTACATAGTACCAGGACCACCTTGTGTGGCGGGATGTATGGATGACGGTCGGTACTTGCCTGGGAATGAGGAGGAACGAAAGAGGGGTACTTCTCTAGCGCGAGACGCGAGCATAGAGTTTTGAGAGGATCGAGGGTGGTCTTCGCAGAGTTCTCTACGTTCACTGATCCTCATCACAACCCGAACGGAGCGTCATATTCTGAAGAGCCAGGACCAGTTCACAAATCAAGGGGATAAGTTCAGCTTCAGAGTACGTAGTAAAAATGTACTACATAGCGTGGGGTAAAACAATATCAAACAGTGCCTTCAAGTGCGGGAATCAGCTACTAAAAGTACTCTATACCACGGCTGCTGAGGGGAAAGACTTGAACACAGCCGCAAGGACGGTCGCCCATGAAAGGGCGCGAGTCGGGAGCCGCTGCAGTAGAGAAGAGAAGTTTGAAAAGTACCCACGATTTAGACTGGAGGGATGTCACAAATGACATAGACCCGGGTCGTCTCATGTGAACACCACGAGAAGGTCGATATTGTTTGTCGGATTAGATCTCGAATATCAATCCGCTCATGCTTTTTGAAATGAGCAGATCCTAAACCCTGTCACTAGTGGCACCCCCTCCGACCCTGAAATTGGCAGATTTTCCAACGTGAAACTCTAATATCTTCGTCCGGTCAAAACTGCTTCTTTCTGCGCGCCACGCCAATTGCCGCCAACAGTACCGGATCAAACTTCTGCGGCTTTCGTTTCCCTCCCCCCCCCTTTCCCTATGACTTTTCTGTCTCCGTGTTTCCATTCTCTACCGTCGCCCATGCACCCTCCCACGCCGACGGATTCACGTCCTTCATATCTGCCTTCTCATTATGGACTCTCGTCTCTCTAATTCCTATTGGCAGCCGTTCCTCACGACTAAAGTGCTTCCGAAATGATAGACAAGCTTCCCATGGCGACCTTCATCCGCCATTTGCTCACGTTGGTCAGGGAGGTGCAGCCGGAAGTACAAGTGAAGCCGGGACCGCAACTGGAGGTGTTGGCATAGGAGTTTCAGGAGGATGCCGGCGTGCGACCCTCTAGATTGCAGTCAGTACTCTGCATGCCTCTACATCGGCATGCGTGAGGCCAGGCTCGCTCTTCGTCCAACTGGTCTCCAATGCCAGAGACTTCCGAAGTTGAGGATTCGGACATGGCTCCGTGGAGGAGGAAGAGCAGCCGATGACTTGTTGGCTCTTCTTAAAGGCCGACAACGAGTCCACCAGCGTCGACGTATGTACCACGCAGACCATATAGCTCGCAACACTTCCTTCGTAAAAGCACAGGCGCTACTATCGGCTGACGTAAGCCCCACATGGTTCTACAGGGGTACAATTACGTCTTTGTCGACATCTCAATTGCAATACGACTGGGAAAGTTTCCCTCGTTATCGGATATCGCTGACGAGACCACTAACGGCGGCATAGTGCCCCGCATAGGCTTCCGATGTGGTATGATGGATGGCCTTCACCGCTGCCAGCCTATCCTTAGTCTCAAGGAGGAAAACGATAGTATGGTGTGGGCTGGCAAGCGCGTTCGCGTACGTCTCGTCTGCTATAAGGACGGACGAGGCGTGAAGGATACGAAAATCACGTCAGACGCGCCCCAGCATAATACCTCCACCGGACTGATCCATATGGCCAAGTCCTCCTTCCACTACCCCACGCGTGGCAGTGACTTCATGTAGGCTCTCGTCGTTAAGAACGGCATGAAACCGCCGGCGTTGAGTCAGAAGGGAACCCGATAAGAAATGGCGTACCCCATTCTGCTGCAAGTATCTGGCCTATCTGCGTACCGCCAGTACGAACGGGTATCCAAGATCTCCCTCCGGAACTCATGCCTCGTCACAACGCTGAGCGACCTTACCTTTGACAGCTCGACCTATAACGAGCTTGGCCTCGCGTACCTTTATAACGCGCATCTTTGGTCGGAGAGCCCGAGAGTTCTTGCTCTACTTCTGCCTTCCGCGTCGTGGATCATCAATAACCCGGGGGGCGACAGAACGTTCTACTCTGACGCTTCGTAGTAGTGCGCTAATCAGCTTTTCTAGAAAATTCTAGATTCGTTCGAGATACATGGAAACTCGAACGGTCTCAGTTGCGGAAATATCGCGGAGTTTAAGATTTCACAATCTAGGCTCCTTAAAAGTTTGGTTGAATAGCTCTACCTCAACCAGATACCCCTCTTTTTGACGAGAGGCAGCGAGTCTCGAAAATGCTTTGCCGAGCGTAACAGAGCCTGCGCTACACACTTTGCGAACAAGGTATCTGAGCACTTTGCTCCCGAGCCTAGGAAAACACCGCTCCCGCTCGCGTGACGACCACGGCTGCTGCGCCATCCAAAAGCAGCTCTACCCATCGTGTCCCTGCTTTGCTCGTCACTGCATCCGATCCTGTAGCCCGTCCACAGATGGTCTGAGCAGCGCTAGCTGCCAGAAGTGCACTCTACAAGACGGGAACAGCTGCTCCGTCGTCACAATCAGCGGCTCGCCTCTTGGAGGTCAGGCACTCGAGGAAGCCCAGCAGAGTCATAAATTCGCTGGAGCAGTGGAAGCTAAAGGTTGTGGATAATGCTAGGGCCGAGAAGGAGATGAAGATGAGGACCTACAAGACAGCGCGGCGAAGGAGAACACGGGCCGATCTCAAGGTGCCACGCAGATGTTTGATGACAGGGTTCCGAGCCAGCTGCCGATCAATATTACAGACAACATGCCAATGTTCGATAGCAGCCATGCAACTGGCGATGTTCCCGTGTACTTCGGCGCCGTAGATCACGACGAAGAGGACTTGCGGCTGGTGATAGTGGTTGACACGCAGCCCATCCTCTGCCTGATCGTAACAGACATAACCATCCGGCACTAAGTGCACTTACACGCCACGACCCAGGGCGTCGTAGGCACAAATCGGCTTCAGTTCTACAGGACTCATTACGTGCAGGTTAGCGAGGTCGAGCTCAAGGATCTGTATCCGGACATCTGGAATCAAAATCGGTCTCAGACATACGTGTGGATGACTCTTGCAGATGAGGATGGGGACTGTGTCAATAGGTATGCCTGCTTTGGGAACCGACAAGGTGAGCTTTAGCATCTCGTCCATACTTGGCTAGAGAACTTCGCTGACTGCAGCGGCATGCCGCGCGGAAGCGTCGAGCTCCTGAATTTGACGCCCACGTAACTCCTTTCCCCGGTTAAGAAGCTGTTTCCGTTCATTGCGAGATCATTCAACGGGAAGATTGCGCTGGAATAAGAACCACAAGAGACCTGGTAGTACCCTTTTGTAAACTGGTGAGAAGACGAGGGCGACACCCCAAACCAGGAGCTGGCAATCGCCCACGACTCTAGTACATGGAGCTTGGTGATGAAAGCTTGGGAACCGGGAAGGAAATGGGGGCGGGCAGCGCGGACGCATGCGCGGCAGGACGTGTAGGTGGGTCAGCTTGCCGCTTATGTCGGTGTGAGGAAGGTATCTGGCTGGGAGCAGTTCACACCCGAGACGGGGGGTCGTTTTTTGCTCCATGGGGAGGTCTGCCCGCGGCAAGCGCCGTGCCATGACTTCGATGAGATATTCAAAGTGCAGACGCTGGGCTTATTCGAATTTGCCAATGGGGCGGTTGGATCCCGTTTGTAGATGTGTGAACATTCGTCTGTGCTTGCATACGGGAGGGAGAGCGAGCAGGTGGCAGCGGCGGCGTTGTTCACGATGAGCTACACCTTGGTGCCGCTGCAGTGCAAAGCACCCTGAGCGGCTCCGGCCTACGGCGGCATAAGTGGCTGGAGCTACACAGAGCATCCAGACACCACCAGTGTTCAAGACCGTGTTCGAGACCGGGTGTATTATCCGAAGGATATCAAGGTTGTTGGTATCCAAAGGATATGGTAGCTGAGAGCTCAAAGAGCGGGGTGGTAGAGCGACGCGAGACAGCCCTTAGTGCGAGGGTTGTAATGCCGCAGGTCGTAACGCGTGGCGGAAAGTCGGTCGGGATTAAAGGAGAAACGAGGTGGACGATGTAGGCAAGTAGGACGATAGAGATAAAGATAGAGATAGGTAGGGGATAAGTAGCCGAAGCTAGGGACTGCAAAGGGAAAAAGGAACGAGCGCGAACGCTACGGTCGGACAAGCGAGTACGATGGAGGTTGCTTTAGACGATCACCAAAAAGCTAGGCAAAGGATTAGATTGCTGAAGACAAGTTGGGCGCAAAAAGTAAAGCCAAACCCCCGTACCTTTAATGTTCGAGATGGCTAGTCTGACTTATACTATATGCAATGGGGGAGGTGCTGGCGCTCCTAGTGAGCACCGAGGTAAACAATAACCAATCAATAGGTTAGTGCGCCGGCGGGAGTGCAGCGCCAAGTAAATACGCAAAAAATATACACCCTGTCAGCAGTACACGTAGGCGCGCCTGGCGTACTGTAAAGAAGGTACTGTAGCACAGCGTGTGGCTTACAGCCTCCTGTAGAAGCGCACTGTCAGCAGTGTAATTGCACTACGGCCGCCCAGCTCTATTCCATTCTGACACAGGCATCTCATGCATGCCGGGACTGGACACGGGGCCCTCATTACGGATGAGGGGACGGTATGGTACCAAGAATACTTCATGCCGGAAGTGGGGAGTATGCTGGACTAGATGTCCTACGCACTGAGAGATTCAACTTAGTTTGGGGTCGATGAGCCGGCCCCTGTTAGTAGTAGGAATTATAGAAGAGCTGAGAATTCGGACAGTGTGGAAGACTCAGGTGCGGTCGGTTGTGCAGACTCATACACCACCAGGAGTGGTAGGGCAGACGAAACCAGTCTTAAGAATATTGATTTAAACTCCGACGATCCCGACGATTTCTTTGGTGCTGCGACGGGTAGTGAAGAAGATTAGGTATGTACATGAAGAAATTAGTAAATAGCGTTCAATGGAAGCATGGTAAAAAGTACGTGCGAGTGCGAGAACCAATTCCAGCGAACAACCCACACTACAGCAGCCGGGAAGTACTTGACCTCCGACGCGAGAATGGTCGCCCAGAAAAGTGGGCGAATTTTGATGCGCGGTAGCAGTAGAAAAGGTTGGAGATTTTATGAAACTCTAACCTAGGGTTCTATCACTGCGAAAAGGGTCGGAGATATGCTCATGTGCATACGCATGAGCATCTGGACATGCGAAATTGAGACTGGCAAATAATGTCCATCTGCTCAGGTATGTTCGCATGAGCAGATCTCAGCCCCAACCATTGGTAACATCCCACCGATCTGAAATATTAGTTACTTTTGAAACCCGAAGAAACACACGCTCAATTGTTATAAGTAAAGGTACAATTATTAAAGGTACGTTACGAGGTAAGAATAAGGAACTTATGTCTTCTCTATGACTTCGACTCGTAATTCACTTTGTTTGTACACTTCTTGTAATACGTGTGAGACCCCTTTAACGAAAGAATTATTCCCACTGCGTCCTGCGGGGTTCAGATATAGGACGCTTACAGCAAAGGTGAAGTGAATTGATGATGTCTGTTCTCCCATCATCCGTGTACGGATACTATAGGTGGCCTTATACCATTGAAAAAAGTGTAGTCCGTATCGAACGATCCGAACTCGACTGTAGGCCTTATCATTAAAATAGAACTGCCACCGCCTCGCTTCAATCCATGCAGTGCCAGACGCATGAAGTTGTGCGCGCATTGTCATTCGATGACGATGCGATGCAAACAATAGGCTCTGCTCAGCAAATGTAATGCAAAGAATAAAAACACTACGATTAAGCCTCACGATACATTTCACCGTCCTCTCATCGATACCCACTAGGCTGAAGATTTCGGCCAGCACACGTTCAGTCCGCCTCTTCTTACGAGGGTTATGACAGAGCCCCCTTTTGGGTTCCACTATGGTCGCAGTTCTGTCCAAGAATTCAGCGCATAGTTTTACGCGTCTTCTCCTGCCATATGACATCGGCACGGCTCTGGGTAGACCAACGTTGCCAAACATTACGGAGCATAACTATAAGTTCCCTAGAGCCGCAGGTGGTGCATAATTCTTGTAGAGGTCTCCAGAATAGTGGGATTCAATCCGCTAGAATGTAATTAGCAACACGGAGGATCCAAGGTTAGCATATCAGCGTGAGGCGAGCTATAGGTTATTGTGCGCCATTGATGTATGCAAGGTGAGACGAGAGCCTGCATTGTACTGCACAACACGCAGTATGAGCTGGAATCGTTACTAGGAAATGAACTCCCGTCTAATGGATGCGGACACCGGCTGGACGCAGTAGTTCATAACAAACTTTTCTTGGAAGTTGGCGTCGACACGAAACACCACCGTACTACACGAACTACACGTTCTGGAATGCCACGGAAGTCAGCATTCCATGACGTTCCGAAAACGGCAGTACAAGTGGAAGTTCTACTAGGCTATTGCACCCAGTGGTCTTCCGCATCCATATTGAGGACCACAGATGTTGTTGTGCGCCGATCCGACTGCCGAGAATCAGATACTGCCCAAGTAGATGAGGAAAGGAGGACTACGATGGGTAGCTAGATCTGTTGAAGCGTAGACCTTGACCAGAGTCGTACGGGTATTACGACAGAAGGAGAAGTTTCGGCCGATTAGGATATCCTGGCCCCACGATGGGTAGAGGAGTGATAAGCAATCGGTCCATAATCGAGTCGGCAACAAACACTACGGTGAAACCAGCTCTTCAGCCCGTAGCCGTTGGAAGAATCAGGTTCATTCTCAACAAGGTGCGCTGGTCCTGCCCTCAGAGCCGACAATACTACGCCACAATACACTCATCGAAATGGAAGTACTGTCTCTCGATTAGAATTCTCCTGCTCCCCCCAGAATGTCAGATTGTATTGGCGATTCTACGAAATGTATACACCTATCGTTACAAGTGATAGGGACGCATACCACATTGCCGCAAGCGGCATCCTCGAATGCCATCCTAACTGACCCCTTAATAGGGCAACTTGGCGCGCAAGCTGGTGGGCACACCTTCTGGTGAAGATCTGAAGGTCTGCATCAGCACAGTGTTCAAGATTAAACAGTCCATGTCCTGACAACGGTCCTTCTACATTGTACGATAACATGTCGTTATACTACGCCATGGTTGTCTGGACGTTTTTCTCCAGTCGTTATTCTTGCTTTCTTTGTCAGTTACGGGCGATCTCCCCGCCATACGTACTTCTGCTTTACCACTGCTACACTATCACCCAGATACCACGACTATCCATCACCCGCCAGTTGCTCTCCCCCTAGACTACTTTCCAGCGCAGACGTGTTGCCGCATTACAGCACAGACCATCGCTTCGCAGTTGGGAAGACGGAATCTGTTTGGGTGATGTCCTGGAACTACTTTGTCGCGGGGGTGGACAATTGTCATGCCTCCTTGTGGCTGGAACAAGATCACACAACCTTACAACAACGTTCAAATTCAGCAAGAACTACAAGAATTTTTCTATCTTTTCATAACTTTAGAACGCAGAAGCTCTTGTGCTCGAGGTTATCTATTCTGCAGCGACTCAGTCACATATTTCGGAGGGAATTCTTGATGACGTGGATTTCAGTTTGATAGATGATCGGAGGAGCTGAGGTACGGAGGACTTTTGCGAACAACAATTGAGAGTACGACTATGACTTACATGTAACGATACGGACACACAAAATTTCATGACTTGATGACGACCCGCCTGGAGCAGAAAACCCAAATCTCCGAAAGTCCCTTTTCATTCCGGGTCATAATCGAGTCGAGAATCCGTGGCAAACTCTGACCAAGAAATCTGCATTTACGTTTCTGTGGTTTCCCAACACAGTAGCGGTACAAACGGCGCCAGAAAGACTTAGTTCTAAGGTCCTAATTGGGATGCCCACTGCGCTATCTCATAGAAGGTAGAAGCGCTGCTATGCCGTTACTCTACCTAAAAGTGGTCCCATTACAGGTCAGATTCAGCAATAGATGCATCTCAAGTATTCAAGTCACATGGGGGATGTCTATCGTAATTCTTGCGAGACTAAAGTCCATCTTAAACTTTGCTCTGGGAGCTTCGCTCGCGAACAACACATCCCATTGTCCCAGACTCTTCGGCATTGTTCTACTCATGCTAATTACAGGACGATGCGCCTACTTTCGGTCTTTCTTTAAATCTCCCGTAGTGTTCCGCCCTCTGAGCAAGGGCTATGCTACACTTTAATCAGATTTGTGCAGTGGTGGCATGAAATAGAAGGACTCCCGGGTTCTCATAGCGTTGCCACACTTTCAGTCGGAGACCTTCACCCCTACTACTGCTTTCACAAAACGGGCCAGATTTTTTATATCCGAGCTGTCGTCTTCGTGTTGGACAACGGAGGCGGGTAGTAGCAAATTCGAACATTAATACATGTGGCTCTAAACCTAGTGGCACGCATATAAATCCCCCATCCCTACAGTTTACGCTGCTTGGGAAATCGCTACGAAAGCATAGCAATACATAGCATCTAGACGACGGATCGGAAAGCAGAAACCTATACTGTCGAGAAGCGACCTACAACACTGCCACGGTGCTTCGAGGCATGACGCCAGCCCGTTCCGAGGAAATCGTATTTTGTTGCCATATCTCCGAGCTTCTATGGCGCCTGAGACATCGCCTACATTTTCGTTCGTGTCGGGAGAGTCGTCCGAAACCCCCAACTTAGCTCGAAGCACTTTGATGGAGCAAAGCGGAAAGGGAGGGCATCAAAACGGACCGATTGTGACATGAAACGACTCGTTCGCGCTGGATCTGACAAACGTGTGTGACTCGACGGCAGTGAGAGAACTTCCCAGTTTCTCCGCAAGTCACGGAGAGTCATACAGGCTCTTCCTGTACACACGTATCTTGAGCACAAACGCATGGTGTCCATAGCAGCCATGAATTCTCATTACGGAAGTCACCGACCTCACTGCGCTCAAAAGAGACTGAAATGAAGCTGTAGTGATTGGAGCGAGATGAACTGGTCCGGAGAGAAAGTCTTTCATCTTGATGGACCACACGGTCTTGCGTACAAATGGCATGATGCCCAGAAGGAATTGAGCTACTTTTCGAAATAGCGAAAGTTTGCAGAGCGCGTGATACACTGTGCCTGTTCTTATGGTAACGCGCTTTAGGTGTGATGATTTCAAGAATCGAACGAGAATGAACGAGATACGCAACGATTTTGCAAGAAGACGTAGTTGCAGCTATTAGCAACCCTCCCATGGGCGGGATAATTACGCGAGATGGAAAATGGTCTCATCTTTCTATCCATGTAATAATGTGGCCAGATGAGTGTGAAATTAGCTTCTTAGATTGGTCTGGTTGGGGGGGGGGGGGGGGGGGGGGGGGGGGGGGG
>JAUKWC010002339.1:0-20963 GCA_032356245.1 Endocladia muricata | reverse complement strand
TGAGTGAGTGGGGGGGGAGGGAAAGAGACAAGGTGGAGTTGGGAGATGGAGGTGGAGGTTGAGGTTGAGGTTGAGGTGGAGGTGGAAGTGTTGTGTGGCATACATGTGTGTAGGAGGGGGGTGGAGTTGCGGGGTGGGGGGGTTGGAGTTTCGTTTCTTATTTGTTACGGGGGAGGGCAGTCCACTGCGGCCGTCCGCCTGGCCTGTACACACTTTTTTCTTCTTTTTTCTTTCTCGTGTTCCTGTTGTGGTGTGCGATGAGGGGAAATGGACACTTGCGCGCGATTGGGTAGATTCACATACCGGTATGGCATCGTCAACCTCGCGGTATGCGGGAAGGTGGGAGTTTTTGGTGTGGGGAGTGTGTATGTAAGCGGGAGGAGGGGAATAGCTTTGTTTTTCTTTTTTCTTTTTTTTTTGAGCGTTTGGTGTGAGGCTCGGAGTGCACGTACTAGACTAGACTACTGGCTCTTGCGACAGTGAGGACCACGACCTTGTGGGGAACGACGACAAACTTTTTCTTGTGTCTTGAGCATGCACGAGTTTGTGTGTGTTTGTGTGACGAGCCCGTTCTTTTGCTTCTTTTTGAATCGACAACCACAACAACACTACGGCAGTTTATCCGTGAACAAGTCAAAAGACTAGATTTCGTTGAGGCACACGAGCAGACGGCACTGACGACTACACTATGTAGACCGATTCAACAAAATACACCTCATCTTTGCTCCACTTCTACTGATCCCCCCTCACACACATGTCCCATTCCGTCCCATCCCACCCCATCCCATCATCCCCCGCGTCGCTTGCGCGTCTGCGTGCATTCAACTCTGTGTTGAGCGCGTGCGCGCCCGGCCACCCCGCCGCGCGCCCGCCCGTCTGCACGTGTCCCTTCGCCGTGGCAGCTGGAAAGTATGCCCGCCTGCATCACGCACGCAAGTCCCGCCCGCCGAAACCGCGTGCCTGACCTTCCGGGCTGAACCGCTGCAAACCTACCCGTATACCGTCCCTCCCTCCGCTCCTCCTCCTCCCCGTTTGTTTTTCTGCCTGCCCCCGTTTTGCCGTTTTGCCGTTTTGCGTTTCGGCTTGGTCTCCTCTCCCAACCACCGCTTTGCCTTTTGTCTTGCTCTCCTGCGCGGCTGCAAGTCTGGCCTCGAACCTCCCTCGGCGGATTGCCGGTCCCCTCTTGCGTCTTGCGCGCGTGCGCGCGCGCGCTTTGCGGTTTTCGCATGTCGGACGGCGCCCCGCGCGACTCGGCCGTCTTTGGCGGCCTCGACGCCTTTGATGATCATGCCGTCGACTCAGACGCCATGGACCGCATGTTGCTCAATCTGGCCGCCGCCTCTGACCCTGCGGACTGGCAGCTTGACGCGCTTGCCCCGGATTTCTACTCGGCACCCAATGCCTACCCCTCCTTGTCCCTCCAGTATATCGACACCCAGGTCCCTGCGCAGACCGCAGCTCCGGCGAATCACTCTTCCGTGTCGCTGCCGCCTTTGCCGTGCGCTGCTCAAGACTCTGCCGACGCTGCGGCTGCTGGCGTGGCCTTGTCTATGCCCAATGGAGATGCCGGATCAGGATCGGGGTCTGCGTCTGGGGATCCACCTGCTATGCCGCATCTGTCACCATCGTCGGACAATGAGGTGCAAGTCAATCTGGATGGTCGCCCTGCATCAAAATCTCCGCCGCATCTTGGAGCCGCGCTGCATGCTGTGCGGATTGAGCAATCAGCACCCCAACCAAAGAACACGGCGACGAACTCACTCTCGCCTCCCGGGCCCGCTACTTCGCGCAAGCGACCCCCGTCTTCGGCTCCCTCGGCGCGCTCCCCACATCTTGCCAAATCCCCGGCCACGTCTGGGTCGAGTGCCAAGCAACGCGTGCCCACGGCCCTGTGTTCGTTGTGCGGGAAGAGTATCTCCACGAATGGCGCAAACTTTCGACGACATGAGCAGGCCTGTCGGCGGCAGCGTGGAGAGCGGGTATCATCCGCACGACCACCATCATCGCCTCTTGTCACTACCTCGCCGCTTAATCCGTCGCAATTGCATATGGGCGGCAGCGCGACTGCCACAAGAGAGTTGCAACCAGTGGTGCAGCCGGAGGCGGTGGCGGTGGCAGCGCCGGCGGTGGTGGCGGGGTCGAGTGCACTACCGATAGGACTCACGCGGAGAGACTCGGATTTGCTTAATGTGGTGAAGAGGTTGGAGAAGAGTATTGGCACGCTGGATGTTAGTGCCCGGCTTTGCCTGAGGGATGCGCTCGTCTCATTGAGCAACAAAGCTGCCAATCCTCACGTTCCCCCAACTCCCGAGCAAGAGGCGATGAATCGTGCCGCCGAGTATCTCGTTTTACGCATGCTTTTCTTATCGGGTCAGCAGGTCATGCACACTGCGCCAGGTACTGCTGGGAATGCGTATACGGAGAGCGCTCATTTGGCTTCCACTTCGGTGCAAGGGGCTGCATCGCGAAGTACTCAAACGTCTCGCGACATCGCAATGGGGTCTGCTAGAACCGCGGGTCAGGGAGATGACGGGACTGTTGCAGCGTCAACTGGGACTGGCGGTGTAACACTGGGGAGGCAGGAAAGTTCGATGGGTGATAGTCCGTTACGGTCGTCGGCTAAAACAGAAGATCGCATTATCGATGGGTCATAGTAATACTTTGTGCACTCCCGTACTGTAGCTAGAGGGAGAAATGCGTCCCCAACGCTCCGCATTCGCTTGTTTTGTTTATTTTTACCTATTGCGACAACCGTCAGCGACACGATGTGTACATACACTTATCTAATCTTGCCAGCGATTTCTTCCTGTCATTGCGTCCATTCCATAATGCTACCGCGGCAGGCTGCAATATCTGGTTTACATCATAGAATGATCGTGTGAGTGGATCCCTACAGCGTTACGCAGAACCAGGTAGTAACCAGAAAAATTGAACGAAGGTTGTTTGATTTTTATAGATTATCCGACCTGGGGCTCGGTACATCCGTCGTACTGTATTTTTTTTTTCTCACCGACGCTGATTAAGCAAATAACACGGTTCGTACCTGAAACTAGCTTCTCAGGTGGTAGTCTTTCCTGGAGATGGTCTTTTTCGACCGACCGTGGAAATACCAACATGGGCGCAACACCAAGTGCAACTTATAAATAAACCTGATACGCACGCTTTGGTCTATGATCCAAGTTGCGGAGTTTAGCAACCCTGTAACCTCGGTCAACACAAGCACAATTCTTCATACCCAAAACGTGCTCTGCAGGCCGTTGATCCCTGTACGGCATGCAATGCCTTCAGGTCATAAAAAAAACATTCAGCCTTTCCACAGACAGCGCCCGAAATCTTCCACTTCTCTCAAAACGGCAACTCCTCATACGAAGAATCCGAATCCTGTGCCTCGTGCCTTGGCGTGTGTAACACGCGCACCATTCCTTCCCCCCGCGACACCATCACGTTCACATACTGTCTCATCTGTCCATCCCGATCCACCGTGCGCACACGCATATTTCCCTCCACATACACCTGCGACCCGACCGACAGCTTGCTTAAAAAATCAAACCCCGACACATTCCCATGTACATACACCCGATGCCATTGCGTTTCCACGCCGTCTCGCTCCCCGCCCCCTACAAAATGATTTGTCGCCACAGATAATACCAACGAGCCGCCGCCATCGTCGAAATGCCGTACCTCGGGCTCACGACCGGTGCGTCCGATTAAAGTGAGCTTGCATAGCGTCTTGTAAGGGCTCGAACGCTCGGCCAGAGGGGCATCGCTGCGTCGGGAGCGGTCCCATTTGGAAGCAGGACGATCCTGCCCTCTGCCACCAGTGTCGCCTCCGTCACTGCCGCTGCAGAGCGTGCGAAGGGAATGTTGGGGGAAGGCGGATCGGAGTGCCACGCTGTTTCGGGTAGATGTCCTCAACGAGAATGTGCGAAACAATGACTGCATTCTGGTGTATTAGGTCGCCGCGAAATGAAGGACGTGAAGATTCATGTGCAACAAATCGCTGATATCGTCGTCGCCTAAACAAGAAGTGGTTTGTTGCTACGATTATCTTGTACGATGCAACAGCGCTCTGCATTGACAGAAGCTGAAGATCAATGATCCCTAACGTCTATCACTCCGGAAACGCTTCATTAAGGGTATATTAAATTGAATTTAGGAATGCTGTGGTATACGAGTGTGCCTCCCGTGCCAGTGGCCGACGGATTGATCCATAAAATATTGAAAAAATCATTCAGTAGGGATGGAATTGCAGGGAAGCCGGACCTCGGCACTCTGTGTGTTCGTCCCGTTTTGAACTTTCTCGTGTCGCTGGCTGGTGCCGAAACGGCTCACGAAAATTGTGCTGTTTGACGTTGTCCGTTTACATTGGTTTTGTGTTAAGGCTGCAAAATTACATATTAAAAATTCCTGTAATATCTGTATTAAGACAAGAGACTCCCAGGCTCGAAAGGATTACATAGGTATTACTACCCCGGCTACTACCTTGACTTCGGCGTTCATTTATATGCCTGGAGACATACTAGCGTGAACGAAGATGACCACAAGTTAAATCCACTTTAAGCTCCGCCCTACCTAGCGAGCAGAAGTACGAAAAGATTGGGGTTGCGGGACTACATTCCTTTCACTCGGCAAGCCCCCAAGACGCGAATCAGGTTAAACAAAACATTTTTTGTGGTACTTGCCATGACCAGATACGTCTTGGGTCTGGAAGGGAGCGCAAACAAGATTGGAGTTGCCGTCGTCACGAATGACGGCAAAATTCTTTCAAATGTGCGAGAGACGTATGTACCTCCGACTGGCCACGGTTTTCTGCCACGCGAGACAGCCACGCATCATCAGAAACATGTGGTCCCACTTATTGCGCGAGCGCTTGAGGAGGCAAATGTTAAGCCTTCCGAGCTCTCGTGCATCGGGTACACGATGGGGCCGGGTATGGGCGCTCCGCTTCGTTCCGTCGCAGTCGCAGCCCGAACTGTGTCCTTGTTGTGGGGCGTGCCTCTGGTTCCCGTCAACCACTGTGTTGCTCACATTGAAATGGGCAGGTTGGTCACCGGCTCGCAAAACCCTGTAGTATTGTATGTATCGGGCGGCAATACCCAGGTAATTGCGTACGCTCATAAGAGATACCGCATCTTCGGCGAGACGATCGATATCGCGATCGGAAATTGTCTCGACCGATTTGCGCGCGTTGTGGGACTCCCGAACAACCCGGCACCGGGGTATAACATAGAACAAGCCGCGAAAAAGGGCGGCGTTGATAAGAGAAAGTTTATGGAGCTTCCATATGTAGTCAAGGGTATGGACGTGTCATTCTCCGGTCTTCTGTCTTTCATTGAAACCGAAGCGAAGAAGGCTTTAAAAAACGCCACGTATACTGTTGAAGACCTGTGTTTTAGCCTCCAGGAAACTGTATTCGCCATGCTTGTTGAGGTGACAGAGCGAGCAATGGCGCATTGTGGACAGACTGACGTACTCGTCGTCGGTGGCGTTGGATGTAATTTAAGGTTGCAGGAGATGTTGCAGGAGATGGCCACCGAACGGGGGGGACGAGCGTTCTGCACAGACGAGCGTTTTTGCATTGACAACGGGGCTATGGTGGCGTGGACTGCTTCGTTGATGTATCGCGCCGGAGATTCTGTCGTCCCAGTCGAGAAAGCGACTTGCACCCAACGCTATCGTACGGATGATGTGCTCGTGAACTGGAGAGATGATTAGGAGACTTGCACAGTGATCAAGTTTTCTTTTGTACCTCAGACAGTGATACCCCCTACTTGTATGGAACCGTAGTCCATGAGGAGCTTCGTGTTCAATTGCACTATTTGTGCAAGCCCCAGACACATGTGGCGGGCTGGTAGTCTGGAGTCTGGTATCTGTCTCTTAGTGGTGACGGAGAATAAGCAAGCAATAATCTGGACGGATGCCAAGCCATATTATTTGGTAGGGTGCCTGTCGGAATAGAGAACATTCGAGTTCCATGAGCCGAATCTGTGATATCAATGTGGTCTTTTTCACCCATCAGCGCTAAGTACTGTCCATCGTGCGAGTATTCCGCAAGCTGGACTGGAGCATCCCAGCGATCAATTGTAAAGATGTTGGATAAGCTTTTGGCGTCCCATACGCTGACGCATGTATCCATACTGGTCACTGCTATGTAACGCCCCTTTGGATCGCACGCAATTCCCAAGCACGTATCCACATGACCACAAAACGAAGTGGAAATTTTCAGAGAATTCCAGTCGTAAACATCAACGCTTCCATTCCCACGCGTGAAGTACATGAGTCTGCCGTCCACGCTCCATCGGAACTGGTTAACCTCGCCGTCGAAAGGCACTTTCTTCGATACCTTCCACGTCAAGCAATCGACAACATACAAGTTGTTCGTGTCCGCGCCGACGGCCAAGGAGTTGCCATCTGGCGACCACTCGCCGTATAAACACTTGGAATCCGTGGTGATCGACTGCACTGGGCGCTGGCCACAGCGGACGTCAAAGACATTGATAAGACAATCCTGCCCAGCTGACGCAAACATACTCGGCTGCGTAGTGCTCGCCATAAGAACCTCGATGTTTTTGGTGTGACCGCGGCATTCATCGACCCATGCACGTTCCGGACGCATGTCAGCGGCGATGCGCTCGGTGTCATAAATATATAGTCCTGTAGCATCGCCTGCAACAGCTAGGCGCGATCCATCTAAGTTCCATGCCACGGCAGATACTTTTGTGCGGTGGCCAAAGAACTGCTTCGTTCCTAGCTCAGAAAGGTGGGGCATAGTATCATGCGACAGGGTGTGATAGGTTTGGCAACACGATGTGACCGAAGGTGCGCAGACGAGGGGAGAAAGATGTTCTGTGTCAACAGGCAGCTCGCGGAAATTTTGAGAAAACGCGCCAAGAATATAGAGCAGCGTGCGTACTCAGATGGTACCGGGATTACGTTGCCAACTGTGAAGATACAAAATGATTTATTGGGGAAGTCAACGAGTAGCAGAAAACAGTGGTGCACCTATTTGATCCTGCGCCCATCTCCATCGATGTTTGCAGGCGTCCTTGCTGTACGACGATGCAGCGCATTGCTGAATTCAAATTAATGCAAATTCTTATGTTATATAGTAGTTGCAAATTACCAGACACGTGTACAAACCCGCGGCAAACCGTCAAATTTGAAACGGCCACATCTTCAAAACTTCCCTCTCGATTTTCAAAATCATCAACGTCCTCCCGTCCAACTGCGTACGTCCGCGTTCTGGTCTCATCTTCTATTGTTCTCTTCCTCTACCTTCTCCCCAATCTCGCCGAGTTTACTACATCCAAAACCCCAGAATGGAGTTTTCCTCGCGCAACTCTACCTCCGGCCTTCAATTCCGCCGCGGCTCCCGGATGCTTTCCCCTCCTCGCACACTGGCACCCTCAACTCCTGCTCGTATCACTGCCCCTGCTGCACCTTCCATTCAACCTCCCACCCCCGCCATCCAACCAGCTGCTCCGCAGTCCTCACAGCCTGTGAAGACTATTCGCAAGAAGCCTGCAACATCCCGACTACGCTTTGACCCAGCTCTCCCTGAGCACGACCGCCTGCTCCTACTCCTCGAGCACGGGCTCCCTCTCCATTTCGCCTCCGATGCCACTGACCTTCCCGCGCTCAACACTTCCTTGCAAGCGCTTCTCGCGCATGTACGTGCGCATCCCTTGCCTCCCAAGCGGCGACACAACCCGGCCAACACCTCGCTGCAGCAGCGCGAGGCGCAACTGATGGCAGTAGTGGCGACATACGAGCGCGAGCTGAAGCAATGGCGGGAGGTTGTGAACGATGCTCCTATGGCGCCGATTAGCGTGGTCGAGGTGCCGGAGGAAAAGAAGGTGCAGTTGGGTGCCGTGGACGAGGTGCTGGAGAGGTCGACTAAGGCGGTGGAGGAGTATGTGCTGCAGACAGATCATTTGCGGACAATGCTGAAGCGATTGGAGAGTCGAAATCGACGCACGGATGGGAGGATTCGGGAGATTGCGGCCACGTTGAATGACCGTGTGGTGGGAGGCATGGGGGGCGACATTGAGGAGCTGAAACCGCCTGGAATGCTGGCTGCGGTGAAGACGGCGGACTTGACATCATCGGCAATGAAGAGTAGATAAGTGAGGGGTACGAAATAGTTAATGTTATATTTCGAAAAGAAGGGAGATGGAGGACGGTGTTGTGGCAGGAGTTGTACTCTTGAAGGACAACCGGATGATTCAAGACTAAGGAATGCAGTATGAAACACCTGCATGGATATTCTTGGGCAGGCTGTCGAACTTGCTTCCATACTTTGAGATATTTTTGCTTGCCTGCCTGCCTGTCTGTCGCAGTAATGATACTTCGGAAACCCACAAACCCGGGCTCTTGCTTCTGTCCTCGAAGAAAGAATACAAGTGGAACAATCGAATAGGCTCCGTTGCACCCCAATATCAGTGCAAAAACAAACTTGTTTGCTACATAGTCGCGGTTCCAGAACACATGTATTTGATTTTACACGTTCCGGGATGAATAGTGTTGAAGGGGTTCTCGAAGAATTTCTGGATAACCATGTTTGCAAGTATAAGAAATCGTTAACGACCTCGCTCGTCTTCGGGTGAAGCTCATCACACGAGGCGAAGCTCATCACACGAGGCGAAGCGGATGGATTTTGAACAAACTGGGGGGTGGTAGGCAAGCTACAGTAGTCGGGGCAAAAAAAAGAAGTAGGGAGAAGAATCGGATTGAATAGAAAAAATTTGCAAAGCCCAATCGGACCATCGCAATCTGCTCCGTAAATGATCGGTTTATCTTTGCCGCCACTCACTTCCTAGCGATATATACGCTGCGCTACGGGTCAACTACTACGCACAAGCGATAGTTTTCCGACACGACCCTGGGTGACCCGCGGTAGCGTTCAACGTCCAGCATCTCTCTCATCAGGACGTGAGGCGTTGTTGTAACATTCCGTAATTATTCAATTCCTTCAGCTCTAATACCCTGCTTCTTATTGCCACTGATTGTGAGGTCTGTCTGCCCCTAGAATTCCTCCACTATGTCCGCCTTGCGTTGCGTACACTGCGGGGGCGAAGAAATCGACTTCGACCCGGCACGCGGCGTCTCCGCCTGTACCGAATGCGGTGCCGTTCTCGAGCAGAATGCCATTGTCAGCGAGGTGGGCTTTTCCGAAGATGCACGCGGGCGCTCCAATCTCATCGGCCAGCATGTCCACTCAGACGGCCGCATCAATTCCTTTAGCGCCCTGCCAGGCTACTCGCGAAGTGCCACAGACCTTACCATGCAGAATGGACGTCGCCGTCTTGGCCAGCTGGTATCCTCGCTGAAGCTGAAAAATCGGCACGTCGATTCCGCCCTCCGGCTCTTTCGTATGGCAGTAGAGCTCAATTTTCACAAGGGCAGAAAGATGGCCAACGTTTGTGCTTCCGCGCTGTATGCTGTGTGCAGAATTGAGAAAACCCCGCACATGCTGCTCGACTTTTCCGACGTCTTGGAGACAAATCTGTTTGTCTTAGGTCACACCTTTCTCAAGTTTGTGCAGAAGCTCGCACTTAGCCGCGAAATCCCGTTTGTCGACCCGAGTTTGTACATCCACCGTTTTGCAAGCAAGCTTGAGTTTGGCGACAAGAAACATATAGTCGCCATGTCGGCGTTACGTGTACTCGCTCGTATGCAACGCGACTGGATGAGCGAAGGGCGGCGTCCGAGTGGCATTTGCGGCGCTGCATTGATGGTGGCAGCTCGCATGCACCATTTTCATCGCACTCAGGCGGATGTTGCACGTGTCGTGCGTATCGGTAATGTTGTCTTGCGCGAACGACTCCAAGAGTTGGTTAACACGCCTACAGCTTCTCTGACGGCTCAACAGATTGACTTGGGAGGAGGGGATGATGGGAGAGTTGCGTCTCTTGCGGTAGCAGAAGGGGACAAGGTTGCAGATCCCCCTGCTTTTCGGCGCCTTCAAGCCAAGAAAATGGCTTTTGGCAATAACATAGGGGTGCAAACGGTTGACGGTGAAGAGACCAACGCAATTCCCGTATCTCCATCGAATCCGACTTCCCCAGGATCTGGTATTCGTATCACTCCGAGCAAGGGCGGAAGGACGGATGAGGACGAAGCGTTAGAAGGCGAACTAAAAGCTGCCTTGGCCAGTTCAGAGATTCAGGAACTGGAGAAAGAGTCCACTTTGGAAGAGGAACTTCGACAGAACACGGCGACAGGAGCGGGGAGCGAGACTGCGGCGGATGTACGTGAAAGCGCATACAAGGCAGACTCTTCTGATGATGAAGTCACTTCAGAACTCAGCGATCTTGAAGAAGAGGACAATGCCAAATATTTGAACACAGAGGCAGAGTACGAACAAAAGAGTCAGCTGTGGCACGAAGTGAATAAGGAGTACATTGAAAAGCAAGAGAGATTAGAGCGAATGAAAAGGGAAAGGCCGGAAGAATACAAGCGCCTGCGACCATCACGAAGTACGCCGAAGAAAAGGAAGGCCAGCGCTACACCTGCGAGGAAAGGAGCGGGTCCGGAAGAGAAAAACGGTAATGATGAACCCCCTCCACCACCAAAACCCTCAAAGAAACTCAACTATAGTGTCCTAAAGTCACTTGCAGACTCCGGCGGATTGGGCTTGTCCACAATTTCAGAGCAGATACCAGCAAGTGGTGACTTACCTCCAAGGCCACCGTAGCATGTTCAGTCCGAAAAGATGTGCACAAAGCAATCGAAGTAGATCGGGTTTTTGGAAGCAGCCTAATGTTGCTTCTTGTAACGCAATAGGCTTTGCAAACTTTTGTTAATATATTATGCTTCGCTTTGCGTTCATGACGTCAGAGGTAAAGCGATATGTGCACTCGAGAAGCCAAAACCGGTGCAAGCATGTACGCGCAGAAGCTATCTCTTGAAACCCGTCCAAAGCAGCCATTAACCCGTCTCTTACCGTCGCTGATACCCTCCTCGGCCGCGCCCACCACCCCGCCCCCTTCCCCGACCCCTTCCTCTACCAACTCTTCCACCAACCACCCCAGCCGCCCGATCTGGATTTGTAGTGCGTCGTGGACGAAGCCCATCATCTACCAGCAGCGCATCCAAAGCTAGCGAGTCAGGCAGAATGACGTAGCGCACGGTAGAGCCGCGCACAGAAAGTGCTTGAAGCTTTGTGGGATTCCGCCCACGCACCTCAAGCTTGACCCCTTTGAGATGAATATTCATGCTGTGATCTACACCAAGAACCGTGCCGTGCGCAACTGTGCCATTCTTCAATTCCACTGTCACTGTCTCACTGCGCAATTTGACGAGGAAATTAACCAGCTTCATGGTGAGTAGAGAATTGGACTCGCGGTTGCGGGTGCTTTCAGACGCAACAAAGTACCTTTCTTGTCGGTTGAATTTGACAGACAGACAATTTGTTGCGATGCGCTGCGGTACGGAGGATCAAAACGGAGGAACTTGAGGAGTAAAAGAATTTTTTCAAGGGTCCAAACCATTTCAAAAATCATGAATATTGTATGATCTCTTGACAAGGGCCTTTCGGACCTTACTGGCCTATTTTCATTTTCAAGACGTGAAAGACATCAGTTGAGTTTCAAGAAGTCTTTTCACACATATTGTATTTTATCAAGCCTGGAGGGGTATGGCAGTTGCGAAGTCCCTTTCAATGCCTCTGAAAGCAACTATTTGCAAAAGACTGAACTCCCTGCAGAATATTCCGACATGGATTTAGTTGTTAGAGTCAGGAGTCCCTTTTTTTCTGGGTCATCAGAGTTTCGAGCACCGAGAGCATGAAGATGTGCTCTGAAGAGAATAACCGAGGCTTCCCTTGAATTCCCTCGCTGAGTATTTCTGAAATAGCCATCGACGGCATGAATTAGAATCCTAGGATGCTTACTGCACCGAAAAATAGAGCTACCTTTTTTGTACCTTTGAGATGAAGCCTCGGGCTATTTTGGACGAGAAGTAGAATCTCTTGTTCTCAACAGATGGGGGACTGTATGGTCATAGCTTTTAAACTATATGAACAGACCTGTTGCTCTGGAGGATGTTTCTGTCATCCTGAAATTGAATGAAAATGTTGACGTACCCCTTTCCTGATTTCAATTGCTACTTCGCAGCGATGAAGAAGCAGATCCTCTCCTGTCTGCCAGAACAAACATAGTCTCACATTCGAACGTGTTGGTACATAGTCTGAAAAAAACCCGAGTGCCGTCAAGTTTTGTTTGATAGCTCGCTGTAGTGCAATGGTTAGAAGCCCAGGTGCAAATAATTCGCAGGTTGAAAGACCTTCACAACGTACTGTATCTTTTCTTTTCCCAAATTTGTTCTGTGTATCTCATGTAGCGCTCGCAGCTATATTATAATTTGCAGTTGCTGTAGATAGAGCAGCATTCTAGCTACCACGCCTCATAGTGTTAATTATTACTGCCCTGCTAAGCAGAACTCATTGGTTAACAGGGTGGGCCGCTGCATCCACCTTCGAAACCAGCTCATCGCAGTTGCAATGAACACAACAAACTCTGCCCGCATCAACAGAGGTTGACGCCCGATGCCTGCACACATCATTGAAAATGACGTCATTCCATCCGATATAAAAATATTGCTCAGTACTCAGTCGGGACTCCGAAAGATTGTGTACTCAATACTCCAGGTACTCTTGCACTGTAGGTAATGGCCCAGTTGCAGATTCACAACTACAGTATTTTTTTGAGGCAACGAAAACAGTGTTTTCGATACATTCCCGGTGGCTTCTGCGTTTCTTTCTACAGTACTGCCATGAGGAGTGGTACGAAGTAGCAAACGCCTGCGACTCCGCATTGCATGGTTGTTGTCCTGTTGGGAAACGGTGTCAGTACGTTTCGTGGTGTTCACGGTTGGGCCTCGCGCCCATAGCTCATCTGTACGACTTGGATGCACGCCACGATGATGCCACATTCTCGTGCGGCGCCCCCGCAAGCGCACTTTCTCTCATCCTTTTCTCCTTCGAAGGGGCATTCGTGGTCGGCCACTCGTTTTCTCTCGTTGATGGCTGCTCGCTTCTCTCGAGCGAGCCGCCCTCTAGCGATGGTGGCTTTTGTTGCTTTGATTATGTACTGCATCTGGGATGCTCCGCTGATCCTCGTGGTACGTCTTGCTCTTTGTTCACGGACAACAAGTCCGGCTGACAAAGAGGTGGCAGAACGCCCTGTGCTGCTGGACCGATTTGCGGAGTCTGCATCCGAAAGATGGAGGCGACCCGAGTGGAAGGAGTTGTCAACCTTGATCATGGTGGCCGGGCATGCTATCTTTGCTGGGCGTAACTGGGACGCCTCGTCGCTCCGAGACGAGCAAAACTGGATACTCGAAAAGTTTCAAGATGGACAAGTCTCAACCTTTTTGCAGCACATCCAGAGAGGCGTGGAGCTTACGGCAAATGATCCTACAGCACTGTTGCTATTTTCTGGCGGACAAACACGAGAAGTGGCGGGTCCAAGAAGTGAGGGGCTGACTTACTGGATGGCAGCTGATGCACAAAACTGGTATGGACATGAGGCATCGGGGGTACAGAACCGCTCTCTTACAGAGGAATACGCACGTGACTCGATGGAGAACCTACTGTTTTCGATATGCAGGTTTCATCAGGTCGTAGGTAGATACCCCCACGTTGTCAAGGTCGTCAGCTTTGGATTCAAAAAAGTGCGATTTGAAGATTTGCATCGTAAAGCGCTCCGCTTCCCGGCGCATCGCTTTGAGTTTCACGGCGTGGACCCTGATGCAACCGATGGTATGCGCGGACTATCAGCGGGAGAGAGGGCGCATGCTATGGGACCATTCTCAGGTGATCCTTATGGATGCCACACTTCAGTTTTGAGCGGAAAGAAAGAGACCAGAAACCCGTTTCTCCGATACCACCCGTATCCTCAAGGTTGTCCAGAGCTGGCGCATCTATTTCGCCATTGCGGACGTTCTGTATTCGCAGGCTCATTGCCATGGGATCCCCGAATCAATCCTGCTATCTCTGACCGCCAAAGGTGAGATAATGTCAGTGGCGAAGCCCACTGCAGATATATGCTTGACACTACACGCCCCCTGGCAAACGGGAAAAGTCATGATTTGCAGAAATAGTGCAGACTCATTTTCTATGGATTACAACCAACGTCTCTACCTCAGAGGAAATTGCGGGATGGTATTTATCGATTATTCCTCCTGGCTTCATTTGTTACGTAAGTTTATCGACAGTACGTTCAGATGGCCTCTCAGTCTGCGGCATGGTTTCAACGAGAGATGCGGGAATCCCATGATTCAGTTGTTGTCGTACGTCGAACTCAGCATTCAAAAGAACGCCTGGTTTTCCGTTTAGTCGAGTGTGGTCCACGTCGGACTGGGGACTACTTCCCACACGGGCGCTTGATTCGGAACTACCATTTGGCATATTAGAAGGGACCTTGGCGCCGTAATCTGATCCTTTCGATATGGGCGGAGTACTAGTGCGGACAAACGGTTGTGCCTTGTTCGCACCATCGACGCGAGGATTCACCTTTGAATCTCGATTACTCGATGAAGAGAGGTGATTGTGCTCGTTGACATTGCTTGCAGTTTCTTCCGGAATTACATATTTTGAAGCAATTCTTCTGCGCTTCTCTGGTCCGTTTCCAACGAGCGGCTCATCGTCATCACGCGTGGATGCGTTGGGGGTTTGACCATTTTTGGTGCTTTGTCCGTTCGGGAGAGATGTCGAGACTTTTGGTCCATCACGACTCGAGTGGGTCTCTGGTTTCCTTCTGCGCTTTCGAGATGCCTGGGATTTTGTTACGGCTCTCAAAATTGAATTCACTAAGACTGTTACAGCTCTAGGAACTGGTTTGCGGCTTGACGATGCCCCATTTGGTTTAGGTTGTCGCTTATGAGGCAAAACGTCTGTAGCCATGTCTACAGGTCGAGTACCACAATCAGCATTCGCAAGAGCCATCTGATTCGCAGCTGCCTGCTTCTTGTCCTTCTGTATAAGAAGTTTGCGCTGCTCTGCTGTAGCTTTTGCAGCCTCAGATTTTGCTCTCTTCTGCAAATCTTTCAAAAACCCTGAATTCATCAGGGTACGCTTCTTGAGGGCCGTCAACTGGGCGATGATAAACTGTTTCTCCTTCAAAATATCCATTTCCGAGTAAGCGAGCATATTCTCATAGCGTAAAGATAGCAAGTCAACCACTTCAGAGTAAGTAAGCTGAGGGGATTTCATGCAATCCCCCAGGATCTGGATACGTGCACACAGTTCGTACTTTCGCCTTGTTGACTTGAAAGCTTCGCAATACTCCTTTGCTGGCTCACGAAGCTCATACCACCCGCTGTGTGATTTTGCCCATAGCTTGGGCTCCTCGCCATACTCGATACTCCAATCTGCAACATTTTGCAACTCAACTCGCTGTGCTCCTGCAAGCGAGTTTGGCGGAGGAACCAGTATTCCGTAACCAATGAGGTGCGTGCCGTCAACTTCGCTCAACTCCAGAGGTGCATCTGAGAAATCAGCTTTTGAAGCAAAAAAGTATCTACTCAGCACCCGCATGGGCTTCTCATCTTCAGGGTTGGAAGCCCATGTAAATGTGTCATCGAGAACGTCCTCTCGTAGTACGGCTTTACGTAAGTCATCAGAGGTCGCGACACCACTTCCAGAGTCTGGAGGATGGATTTGAACTGCGCACGAATCCTCCAAAGTATTTGAAACTTCTCGTTCCCCCTCACCATGAGCCAGCGCATTCGAAGTATTAGATACAGCGTTGCCCATATTACCATAATCTGTTGCAACATCACTGTCAGATGTCTCGTCGGATTTGAAGCACTGTTGACCACTAGTTGCGGCTTTTACAACTCTGGAACTGCGCCTTGATCCCCGGTTAGCTAGCGAACTCCGAGTTGATCGCGTGCTCCTGCGCACAAGGCCGTCTGCACCGGATGCATCCGTGAGACACGTTTGAGTTTCTATTGGTTTCGGGATCTCATCGTCTCTCTCAATTGCATCGGTCCTCCCATGAGAGCGCCGTTTTGCCCGAATGTCCCTCGACTGCCATTTCTCTAGGGCGACAATCTCTGCATGGACAGACTCCGCGTGGTTTGCAATCTTCTGCTGTCGTTGCCGCTCTTCCTCCTCCTCCTCAGCTATACGTCTCGCCTCTTCTTCTCTCTTCAATGTAAGAGCCTGTACTCGAGACGATCGTTTAGTGTTGGAAAACATGGCTTCGACCCTCTGCTTCCGCTCGATTTTCTCTTGCTCCCGACGTGTCTTCTCTTCGTTCTCAGTAAGAGGAGGAAGCACATGTTCTTCAAGACGTCTTACTAAAGTTCTCTCTGAAGACAGAACACTGCTCCCATTAGGCTGGAATCGTTCGATCAACTCTCGCAAGCTATCTGCACCGATGCAAGCCGCCTCCCATGCGTTGCAATTGCGCAAAGTAGGATCAAGAAAATGTTCTCCTCGTCGTGGTCTTCGTGGTGTTTTCGTAACGTGAGGAGCGGGAGGCGGATGTAACTCGGTCTCTACAAGCTTTTTCCTTTTTCGCCCCGATGTTCGCCGTCCAGGATTATCTTGGCCGGCATCATCATCCAACTTCATTGGGTCAGGTTCACCAAAAATTTCCGCTATTAGTTCCGCTTGTTCTTCCCCAACGGACCCATCCTCATAGCCCCCTTCAATATCAACTTCCTCATCCCTACATTCGTTGTCATTTCCTAGACGACCAACACTTTGGCACCTGTCTGCGGAACTACCGTTGGGATCACCAGCCCGCGATGACGCGCGAGTACTCCGCCTAGCTGCTGCGCGCGGCGCCCATCTCTCTAGGGATTTCTTCTTCCTCTCAACTCGGCGTCGCTCAATTTCCTCCTTTTCTCTCCTTTTCTCCGCGCGTCTTGCTTCCTTTGTGATTCTAGCCGCTTCTGCTTCTGCCTCTCTGGAGGCAGCAGCTGCTACCTTTGCTTCATCCTCAGCTTTTTGGCGGCGTGTACGCTGGTCCTGTTCACCAGGCTCGCGATATACTCGCTCAAAATCGTTGAAATACCAGTACTGATTTCCTACGGCATCACTACCAACAGGGAAAATTCGCATATCATCTAGGCCAATATCCGCTATGGTGCCAGCTGAGAGCAAAGAATCGGGCTCACTGATAACTAGCTCGGCGATCGTGTGCAACACAAGCAGTCGGACGTCCGAGCGCAAGCTGTGGTAGAGGTCTTCCTCATTCGGAAAAAACTGCGGCAATGTTGCATAGCGCCCTTTGCCCACAGTGAATTCGCTACCAGAGGGCTCAGCACCTTCTTTCAAAGGCTCATTCTTTGCCAGTAGTTTGCCACCTTCTTTCTTCAGTATCAGCTGCTCTGGTTTCTCTTCGTGAGGTTTAGCATCCTCAGCCTCTAGAAAAGAAAATTCATCTGGCCGCTGGCGAATAAACCTGCCAACAGCCTGTAGCCATTTCTTCGAAGCGGAGACGCCTGCCGAAATGCCCAACAGCCGTCCGTGCATGTTCGCAATGAGCTGCATGTGGTTTTCCGGCTCTAAGAGCGCAGCCTCAAGAGCCGAAGGGGCAGGCGGAGAGAAGGAGAGTGGCGAAGAAAGCAGACTGAGAACCTTCCACGTCGCCGCAAACTCCCACATGGAGCGCAATTGTGCAACAGCATTCTCACGATTCGCCATCGCGTCCACGCTCAATGCGTGGAAAGGACACACTTCGCAACAGAGAAGGGGGAGGAGACGGCAGTGAGGTAAATCAAGACAAAGAGATATTGATGGAGAAAGCTGGAGAGTCCGTCGTCCGACTGCAATGGTTTTGAAGGTAATTGGGACATAGACAAGAGCAGTGGATTGGTACTGGCATAATATTGCGTCACGTGGGCGTATAGGGCAGCAGTGTACCAACATTTATACTGCAAAAAAAAAAACGGACTTGCTTTTTTCGCGCCAAAAAGTCGAAGAAGTTGGGAACCTTCGTTGATTCGGATATCTGCGCCAGGGACTGCTCAAAGGATCTCTCTTTTTCACTGTAGAGTGCCATATCAAGAACTATCTGATAATTCACCACCGTGAAGTGCCCCAGCTACTGTGCGCGTTATCCATCTTGCCATCGCATTTTCACCAATTTATTTAAATACAAGAAACAACAGGCTACTATAAATGATGACAAGAGTTATAACGCATACTCCGATAAAGTTGACGCTTGACCTTTCTAGTGCAGCGTATTTTTGTTGTGCAAGTTCTTCAGCAAAGAAAGGAATTGACAGTCTAGAACATTGCGGTACATCCCCGAAGTAGGCTCTGCAGGTACATTACTGTCCTTGTGCTTGTTCCTGTGTTGCTCTCTGGCAAAAATACATATTTTTGAACCCCAACATTAAAAAACACAGCGATATATCACACTCACGTTGCGCCCCGTCTGGCCTTTTTGTGTAAAAGTACAGACCAGCTGCATGAGATAATTTCGCCCCATTCGAGACAGATTCTAATTCAGTTTATAGCCTAAGGATCAGACCTAAAGTTTGAAAATTGCTTGTATAATTACCAATTCGATTATCAATTTGTGCTAGACAGGAAGGATCAGATTTACCGTAGCACCGTAGATGGAAACTAGGCAGTTGGTAGAATATAAGCCATATTCGGCACAATAGATATTCCATTTGAGGAAAAGAAAACTTCGAATGTACAGGTGAAAGAAGTAAATTCGCTGAGTATAGTAGCCTCCATTAACGTCTGTATGTTTCTCAGGCAGGATGTACATTTTTTTGGAACCACAAGTCTATTGTATGTTGGCTGTTTGTAGCGTTTCATTTACTAGTTGAGATAGCCTTGGGACGCGTCACTTTTTTTTTAGAGATTTACAAATCACTAAAAACATTTTCCGCATTGCGACTAGTCGAGTTTACATGTATCTAACTTTACACTATTTTTGCAATGTTTTTCGTTTCCCACTTGCAACTACTTTCGAATTTTTCACGAAACATTTGTGGTGGGGAAGAGTAAGGACATAAGCACTACCTACCTAGCTAGTAGACTAAGATCGAAACAACATAATCTCGAGAAAAAGGTGCTACCTGTACAACAGGTTGGAACTATAGAATGTCCGCAGGGTGATGTAAACTCAGGAACATAGTCCTGTCGAAAGTGGAAGACTCGACACGAGAGTACACTTGTGTGTCCTGAACAAGACTTATTGCATTACAGAGACGTACGTGAATAGGAAAAAAATTCAAATTTCAATGTATCTGGAAAAGAAGCCAGTAAATCGGAAAATATCCTCACATCGGGATGATGCACGATTCGTAAAATATTTGTTATTGGACGTAAATCGACGACGCGATTGCTCCCGCTCCGATGATGGTTTTGTAGTTCCGAACCAGGTAAGAGGCGTGCTGCTTGGTACGACTATACGAAGAAGAAATAACGGCTAAAGCATTCTGACAAATGAATTGCGCGTGAAGCCATTGCAAATTGACTTTTGAGATTGGACCCTTGTTCATCTCGTAAAGCTGCATATAGATGCTATCGTTTCTACTTGGATGGACGTGTACATCGATCCAACCTTCGTATCTAAAGAATCATGTTGAGACTGCAAAGTCCCAGGCCGTCCTTTATCACTCGGTGTTTGAGTAGTACATGGAAACAGCAACGGGATTCAGACATATACGCGCATAAGGCTGTAGCAGAGGGAATGCGCAGTCGAGCTGCGTACAAATTGGAGGAAATTAACACTCGCTTTGGAAGGTTCTTGAGACGAGTGAGTTTCTTTCTGCGCTTGCCCTATTTGCGAAGCTCGCGGTACGTGACCTTCCCACTAACAAGCTATGGTTTTGACTTGTATGATGCATTCGAAAGGGGGCTTGTGTCGTCGATCTAGGGGCTTCACCTGGTGGTTTCTCCCTCGTAGCCGCGAGACTGATCAATCTAGAAAAAGATCCACGCCGGTGGTCTCGGTTGCAAACTGCGGATCTTGATTCCAAACCGTCTGAGATCAAAAGAAAATTGTCCAGAGCGTCATCTGGACGGCGGCATGGAAAGGTTTGTGAATTATTTCTGCAATTTGAGCGACAGAATCCCACTTTTCGCATGTGTAATGTGTTCTCCTCACTAATCATACTCATACCTTTGATTTACCTCTCATTTCTCAGTTAATCTGCGTAGACATGCAGGACATGGATCCGATAGCGGGAGCGTCTTTTGTAAAAGGTGACATGAGCAGTGAAGGCACGCAAGACAACATCCGGCATGTTCTTCAAGGAAACGAGGCGGACGTCGTCTTGTCTGACATGGCTCCATCCACGAGCGGACAGAAAGAGACGGACCATTTTCGAATTATGCAGTTAGCGGAGGAGGCACTGAGTATTGCGCACAAAGTGTTGACATGTGGTGGAACATTTTGCTGCAAAGTGTTCTCTGGCGCAGATGAGCGCGCCTTCCGACGAGAACTCGAGGGTACCTTTTTCAAAGTCAAGGCGTTCAAGCCCGCAGCCAGTCGAAAGGTATCCAAGGAAATCTATTACGTCGCGCAGGGATTTGTTCCCAGCTGTCTCCAACTTCAGGACGACCCTCTTGTGGATGTCGAGCTTCGAGAAGAAATCTTGCCTTCCACGGGACCTCGCAGAGACTGAAAGACATGACATCCGTACACATTTTAGCCCTCAGTAACACGCTCTCCGCACGTAGCAAGCGTATATCGTCGTGAGCCTTCGTTGAAGAGTAGCGATGACATTTGTCTTTCACGGGTCGTCCTTCAACCAGGGTGCGTGTGTGGTTTGGAATCGGGCATACGTCAACAATCGGAATACGCCTCCGTTTCTAACCAGTCTGGCACTGACCAGCCATTCGGACTGCCCAATCGGACAACATACAAGCCCTTATCAGTCTCAACCCACACCCCTGGTCGCCGCTCCTCTTCCGACGCCCCCCATCCCGCAAACTTTACCCTCTGCGTCAGTTGTCCACGAAAATATGCCGTATCCAGCATCCT